>APFE031690597.1:153301-181472 GCA_000404065.3 Pinus taeda
TTTTCTACTACAACCTTCTGCTAAGTAGTTTATTTCATTTCCATTCTGCAATTTCATTTCCGCAAAAGTAGACTAGACATTTCCTGCTTTCCTAGACTAGCATTTCAATTCTGCAAGCATATATTAGCATTTCAATTCCGCAATTTCAATTCTACAAGCATAGCCTAGCATTTCATGCCTGCAAATTCATTTCAGCAAAATAGATTAGTCCTTTCTTGCTTTCATTTCAATTCCACATTTTCATGTCAGCAAGATAGATTTTAGTTAGTTGTTGTTCAATCTATTTCAGTTTTTCAGGTACAAATAGAGAAAAAATAAAAGCAACCAAAAATATTTCATTTCACGCCTCGCAGGAACGTAGACAATACCGGAAAATTATTACCCAACACCCCCATCACATCACTGATTCACCCTTCTCTCTTCTTTGGTGGCAGTGGTCCAGAAGAACCTATAGGTGAACCTCCAGAGATATACGAAGATCCTATAACAGAAGAAGAGTGAGAGAACGTTCCGCTTGAGACCATGGCCGAACACAGAAACGGTATAGGAGATGAGGAGAGAATAGAAGGTGCCTTTCCCATCCGAGAGACCAATGGGGAGATGAAAATGAAAAACATAAGTCCCTCAGCCTTACCTCACTTCCATGGATTGACCATTGAAGACCCTGATACCTTCCTGTTTGAGTTTGTTGTCCTTTGTCGAACTTATGACTATGCCGAGGACGAGCAAAAGTTGAAACTCTTTCCTTCTACCCTCAAGGATGCAGCACTACGCTGGTTCATGGGGTTACCTGGAAACAGTATCACAACTTGGGCTCAGATGCAACCAGCCTTTAACAACAAATACCGGGATTACTGTAGGTCAAAGGGAAAAAAGGGAGAGATCTTTCGGATGACCATGGGAAGTGATGAGTCTTTAGAATACTACGAGGAAAGGTTCCAAATTAGCTATAAATGGGCTAGGTGCACGCTTGACCCTGAATCTTTGAAGCTGGTTCTACTCCAAGGAGTCCCTAGAGACCTTCTAGATACCCTCCATTTGCTAGCTGGAGGAGACATCTACCAACTGCCTTATGAGGACATAAAGACTGTTTAGAAACCATTCTAGGGAAGCTCGGAAAAGAGGTAGGGGGAATCCACTTTCAACTAGTGCCACCTTCTCCAAGCGTGAGTTTGGTAATCAGATGGAAGACCTCAAAAGTGAGATGAGACAGACCATTGGCATGCAACTTTATACTTTCTGAATCCAATAGAAGAAAGAGGAAGCTGAGAGGGATTTGGCCATTTTCTATCCCAAATGTACGAGGAAGCACCCTAAGAACGAGTGTCCATTGCACTCAGTAGAGGTATGTTTCATTTGTGAGGAAGACCACCCCACCAACCAATGCCCAACCTTATGCGGATTTAAAGCCATGTGCCAGGGGACTGAGGCAGCCACTGAACCACTCTACTTCCTCAACCAAAGGAGGCCGCATGGGCCCAGACCCTACCATCAGGGAATGCAAGGGACATCCCAAGCTTATTATAGCCCCAACCAATTAGCTCATATACCTTCTTGGGGTACCTATGCTCATCCTTCCTGGTCCGCATGTCCTCCATGGTCTTATCCATCTCAATACCATACTCAACCTACTGCTCATTCGTTTCACCCACATGTCCAGCCAAAACCTCAGTGGAATGCACCTCAACCGGGGTGGAGGCCCCAATATAACTCTCTTCCCGCCATTCTGCCTCCACCACTTGCTCAACTGCAACCATTACCTCCTGCTCCTCCAAGTCAACCCCATATGCCTGATCAATCGAACCCAAACCCCAACAACAGACAGGCCCAGCAGGTATACACTGGGGAGACAACATGCCCTACCTATGCTGTGGAGATCTAGGAGATCACCCTGCGATTTGGCAAGTTCCTTCCAGATTTCCAAACTCCTCACCTGGAGGATGAGGAAGAAAAACAGGAAAGTGAACCCAAAGCCATTCCACCCTTTCCTAAGCGACTAACTATAACCACGCAACCAAACCGAGAGGAGACTGAACTTCTGGGAGAACTTAAGCAGTTGTGTGTGAAAATACCACTTCTCGAGGCCATAAAAGATGTACCAATATACAACAAATTGATCAAGGAGAAGTGTTTCATGCACCTAGGCAGGCGCAAGAGAGATGCCCTGACTATCAATTTCATAGGACAACTGTCCAATCTAATGTTGGGGCAAGTAATCTGTCCAAAATATTTGTACCCTGGGAGTCCTGTAGTTGATTTCCACATCAATGGCACCATAATCCCCCACACCTTGATTAATCTAGGGGATGCCATTAATGTGATGACCAGGGACACTATGCTTAAACTCAACCTTTAGAGTTCCTTAAGAAAAACCTCGACAATACTGCAGTTAGCAGAGTGCTCCACCGTGACTCCTGAAGGGATTGTGGAAGATGACCTTGTCTCTGTTGACTCTTGGGAGTACCCTACGGATTTTTTGGTCCTTTAGCCAAAGGCAAAAATCACTGGATACCCCCTCATTTTGGGAAGGCCTTGGTTGGCTATTGCGGATGCTTACATCGGTTGTCAAGCTGGGAGCATGACCATCAAGAATGGTCCTATGACCAAGCAGCTAGTCCTATACCCTCCTGCCCAACCTCTGCTAGAACATGAATTGCCACTCTGGTTGGAAGAGGGAGATGAGGATGAGGTCTACTCTGCACCATTGTGCATAGTAGAAGCCACCAGGGGAAGACCTCAAACCGAGGATGACTTGATTGAGAATTTGATTCAAAATCCACCTCCCGATGCACTGTCATTAGAGGAGTTGGTGGAAGGTACCCAAGCCAGCACTTTAGTGGACCTCTGTGTGGCTGATCCGACCTCTCCCATAGTTAAGAATGTGGAATTTGGCCCCGAAAGAACCCTAAAGATCAGCTCATCCCTATCTCCCTCCCAGGAGAAGGAGCTGTGTAGCTTATTGATCAATCATTTGGATGATTTCGCTTGGAGCTATAAGGAGATGAAAGGAGTCCACCCTTTGGTCTATACCCATCACATTTACATTAAAGAGGATTGTAAAGCAGTCAGGTAGCCTCAGAGGAGAATGAGTCCAGCCTTAAAGACATTGTCAAAGAAGAATTGCAAAGGTTATTGGATGCAGGATTCATCTACCCCATCTCTGAGAGTGAATGGGTCTCACCTCTAGTGCTTGTGCCCAAGAAAAATGGGAAGTGAAGAATTTGTGTAGATTACCGAGAACTTAACAAAGCCACCAAGAAGGACCATTTCCTTTTGCCTTTCATAGATCAAGTGTTGGATCGACTGGCAGGGAAGAAGTTCTTCTCTTTCCTAGATGGGTTCAATGGGTATAATCAGATCCAAATCAGCCCAGAAGACTAAGATAATACCACCTTCACTTGTCCATGGGGTACCTTTACCTACCGAGTCCTTCCCTTTGGGCTATAAAACGCTCCTGCCACTTTCCAGAGAGCAGTATTGAGCATATTTGCGGAACTGGTTCACGATTCGGTGGAGATCTACATGGATGACTTTACTTCTTATGGGTCCAACTTCCAAGAAGCATTGACTCACCTAGGAAAAGTTTTAACCAAGTGTATTGAGATGAACCTGTCCCTGAGTCCTGAAAAATGTGAATTCTTGATGAATGAAGGGACCGTGCTAGGTCATACAATTTCTCAGCAAGGATTACAGGTGGATCCTAACAAGATTGCTATCATCCAAAAGGTTCCACCTCCTCAAAAGGTAAGAGATGTTCGGAGTTTTCTAGGCTTAGCAAGATATTGTAGAAGATTCATTAAAGATTTCAGTAAGCTAGCCTCACCATTGTTTAGCCTCTTAGGGAAAGATGTTGAGTTTAAATGGACTAACGACTATCAAGGGGCTCTGGATGAGTTGAAAGATAAGCTGGTATTCGCCCCGATTTTGAGAGGTCCAAACTGGGCCTTACCTTTCCACATCCACACCGATGCCTTGAAAAAAGCCATAGGGGCAGCCTTAGGACAAGTTGAGGAGAAACTACCATATGACATATACTTTGTCAACAAAAACCTGTCCAAGGGAGAGATGAACTATACTGTCACCGAAAAAGAATTCCTAGTTGTAATCCATTCCCTAAACAAGTTCAGACAGTACATCACTGGTTATCCAACATTCGTACACATTGATCATGCTGCGATTAGATATTTAATGAATAAGCCTGATGTAAATGCTCGCATCATTAGATGGTTACTTTTGTTGCAGTAGTTTCATTTGACTATTGTTGACAAGCCAGATAAGGAAAATGTTGTTGCTGACTTCCTATCTAGATTGGATTTGCCTAGAGGTGAAGAAGGGATAGTGGATGACAAGATGCCAGATGAACACCTATTTGCTATCTCAGTACTCTCTCCATGGTTTGCAGATATAGCAAATTACTTGGTCTCAACATAGTTCCCTCGGCACCTATCCTCAAAGGAGAAGAGCATAATTGTAAGGAAGAGTGCCCCATTCACTTGGATCGGGGGAAAGCTATTTAAACTTGGCCCAGATTAGATCTTGAGGCGTTGTGTTAGGGAGGAGGAACTATTTGACATCCTCCTAACCTGTCACGATGGGCCCTGTGGAGGCCACTTTGCAGCAAAAAGAATTGCCTTCAAAATTCTACAAGCAGGCTACTATTGGCCCACTCTTCATCAAGATGTCAGAAGATACATCAGCCAGTGTGACCGATTTCAGAGGATGGGGAAACCAACTCAAGGGATGAAATGCCCCTCCAACCTCAAGTGACCTTCGAGCCATTTGAGAATTTGGGCATGGATTTTGTGGGTCCTATCAACCCTCCTTCAAAGAAAAGGTCTTACATCATTGTGTGCACTGACTACCTGACAAAGTGGGCAGAAACAAGGCAATCAAGGCAGTGATAAAAGAAAAAGTGGCTGAATTTTTAAGGGAAAATATCTTCTACAAGTTTGGCTACCCAAGAGAGTTAGTCACCGATCAAGGAAGCCAGTTCACCTCTAACCTGATTAAAGACCTGCTCGCTCATCACAAGATCAAGCACAGAACTTCCACCCCGTATCACCCACAAGAAAATGGGCAGGTGGAAGTCACTAATAGAGCATTGGAAGAGATTTTGACTAAGGTGGTGAGCAGCAGCAGAAAGGATTGGGCAGATCGCCTGGTTGAGGCCACCTGGGCCTACAACACCACTTGGAAAACTAAAACAGCTTTCACACCTTATGAGCTGATCTACGAGAATAAAGCTTTGCTATACATAGAGTTTGAGTACAACACATTGAGGGTGGCAGCTCAACTAGACTTAGATCTCAGCCATGCTCAACATGAAATATTACTGCATCTGAATGGATTAGATGAACAGAGAATGCAGGCCCTCCTCCACTCAGAAGTAGTTCAACTCCAGAGGAAGATATGGCATGACCGACACCTTAATGAAAAGCAATTCCAACCAGGAGATTGGGCGCTGCTGTATGACTCAAGATATAAGGATCAAGATGGTTAGGACCATATACATTGGAAAGATGCAATGACAATGGTTCAGTCCTTATCAAGACCATTGATGAAGAAGCCATCCCCATGCTTGTCAATGGGCATCGATTGAAAATCTACAGGAAACCCCTTTCGAGGCAGGAGTTCATTGAAACTTTGGACAAATCAATGCTGGTAGTGGATTAGGGCCCTGTCTCTATTCCACCCACACTTTGATCATAAAAAAAAAAATGGAATAAAAAGATCCTTGGGTGAAAACCTCTTCGAGGTGCCCAAGGCAGACAGTGAGGGTGAAAACCTCATGGAGGCGCCCCAGCTGTCTCTCAAAACAAAAAAAATGGAATAAAAAGATCCTTGGGTAAAAACCTCTTCGAGGAACCCAGGGCAGACAGTGAGGGTGAAAACCTCATGGAGGCGCCCCAGATGTCTCTCACAACAAAAAAAAAAAGCAAGCCTAATCTCTGTGAAATAATTGTAGGTTGCAGGGAATACATTGCAGGTAATGAGGGTCACAAAAAACAAGGATAGGGGTCTATACCAGGCTACAGGACATCCCTACAAACACTCCCTCCATGACCACCTGCCTTTCCTAGGATCTGATCACATTCAGGTCGAGATTCTACCTTCTACCAGAAGTTCTGGGCTTTCTACAAGAAGTTATGTATTTCTACAGGAAACATCCTGTAGAACCTTTGGGCGAGCCAAATTAGATTTTGGAAGGGAATCTGAAGCTTGGAATCTGTTTGGGAGGCCTACAGCCACCCCTGTTCCATCTCTTTACACCTCCGTCACCCACCTGGTTATGTGTTCCTGCACAATCATACAAGAAACCTTGTTTTCCTCAGATTGACAGAATAGAATTTTTAGTGACAAGTCAAACAACAAAGCCACTCTCACCCTACCTATCCAAGCTGCATCTAGACTCTGCATCAATGAATCCCTCATCAGAAATATAGCCCTGCTCGTTTAGCCTGCATCCCAGGAGGAGAAGCAGCTATAGGACATCCTACAGGAATCTTGTAGCAGCTAATCCCTCTGGGACACATACTCTAGAGGCAGGGACAGTCGAAATCAACACAGGGAACATGCAAAAGGCTCCTCTTGGACGTGAGAACATCCTCGGCAACCAAAACCAAACATAACCTATGCATGCAGCGTTGACAACCAAAGGATCGGGTTCCAAAACCCATGCATACAACATCAACAAATGAAGGAATGGGTTCTAACACCCGTGCCCGAGGTAGGAGCAAGCGAGGCAGTTGTTCCAAGGCCCGAAGTCTACATAACGCATCCACAGCTATGCAGGTAAGTGTCTAAACTCATTCGTCAATTGCATAAACTATATTTCAAAAACTACATGTCAGTGAAAATGGTTCTGATTGAATGGGATCGGTGGCCAGTTAATTGGCCACCCTCAACCATTTACATAGCTTCATGGGATCAGAACAAGCCTAGTTACGTTCAAAATTACCGATGAGACGTGCAGCCGACACGTGTGGGGTGTCCAGTCGGGGAAAATCGTCGGGACTGGCAGTGGTGGCGGCGGTTCATGGCAGAGGGGAGGTGATGGCGGTCAGGGACACGCAAATAAATGATGGCCGTGACATTGGATTAACGGTTCGGTCCGGCCACCTCACCCCCTCGCCACGAATTGCGCTGCAGTTAAAAAAATGCTCGGCTGAAGACTGTCACCACCCGCTGTTCATTTGCACTTGCAACATCCTCGGCCGAAGTACGCGTCCTCTGATTCCAGAATCTGTTAACCCGTTATCCTCCACCAAGCTTTTCGACTTGTTTCAAAAATCTCCCGTGTACCGAAATTGTTTAGAGGCACAGTGACATCCTACAGAAGCTGGCAAG
Source organism: Pinus taeda (assembly GCA_000404065.3). Lineage (NCBI taxonomy): Eukaryota > Viridiplantae > Streptophyta > Pinopsida > Pinales > Pinaceae > Pinus > Pinus taeda. Next base: position 160,649 of record APFE031690597.1, read on the forward strand.
ATTTCTACAAGAAGAGGCTCTACAGGAAGTACGGCACAGTTTTTCGGAGCAAGGAAGCCTGGACTTTTCTTCGTCGAATTTGGAGTTCCAAGAGAGGTAGGCTCGAAAACACTCTTCCATGCATAGTATGTTTTGAAAAGGTGGTGAATTGAACTGTCTTGAATTGGAGAGTCAAAGATCAGTCTACCTATGAGTTGAAAATAGTACTTTTCCTGTGTGTTGCACAGAATTTCTCAGTTGTTTCTACATCAATACTCTCCTCCACCGTTCCTATTAAATAAACAATTCTCCTATAGGAAAGATACAAAACTGTGAGGGCTAGCCTGTGTGTGAAGAATTTGGATTTACATGGTTGTATGTATGCTGGGGATAAAAATTGAGCTCTGTACTCTGTCTGTGGAAACCCAATTTTTCCTTTCATAAACGGACAACCGAGTTTTGGGCAACAACAACTTTAAAACTAGGGAATTGGTGCAAATTAAAATTTAAACACCCGAGAGATCCTTTCTTGAAGTTCAAAGGAGGAAGCCATAAACAACATTCCCTTTTCTGATTAGAGCATAAAATAGAGCACTCTCACCATGCCAGGGGGGTTTATCAAGAAAGAACCCTTGGATCCCAGTAAATTGCGTGAGCATCCTGAGGTGGTGAACCTCTTCACCCATGCCAATTGGATGACCTTTTGTGACAAAATTCAGGGTCATGATTATGAGATAACAGATGAATTTTTAATGTCCCTGCAACCTAAATCAAAGACACAGGCCACAGTGAATTTCAAAGGGTTGACCCTAAAGCTTACCCCTAAGCTCATTAGTCGAGTTACTAGTCTACCATTAGGGATACCTTGGAGCAAAGAAGAGAGGGCATTGGGCCAAGCAGCCAAGAAAGCATTCTTTCTGCCCGAGGAACATCCTGCAGAAGACAAGAACGGGGTCTGGAGAGCCAACTTACATCCTCTTTGGTGCGAAGTTAGTTTCCAAATCATGAAATACATTACCTGTGAAGGGAGGTTCAGCATTGTCTACGGCTATCATTTCAGGTTGCTGAGTGAACTAATACATGGAATGGATTTAAGTCCAGAAAAGAAGTTGAGCATCCCCTATTTTCTTCTGCAATCATTAATTGAATGTGGCACAAATATGAAGGAAGGGACACCGAATCAGTTAGCCCATCATGGGCTCATTAAACTTTTAGTGGAAGATGCCCTCCACACCTACACTATCCCCCTCTCTTGGGATATTTTCCGAAACATGTCCATAGATGATGCTATTCAAATTCTAGCCGAGGAGATCACCTCATCCAGTAGTGAAGAAGGGGGACACATTGAAGCAGGAGAGAAATCCATTGGTAAAGAAACACAGGGCAAACAAACACAAAAAGGACAGAAAGAGGAATGCAGAAAGGGCCAAATTGCTGAGCCTGAAACTATGGGAGGAACAACGGCACAAACACCCAGGGAAAAATGATTGCAGAGTAGAGTAGAGAGGACTGAAAAAGTCCAAATAAAGGAGGGCACAGCCAAGGAAACCACACAGAAATTAAAAGGAAAGACACATCCAGCCAAACAGACCGAAACAGTTGGCACAAGACTTTCTGCAGGAAGCATGAAAACAGTTGACACAGGACTTTTTACAAGAAGCATGAAAACAGAGTAGCAAAAGGAGAAATCACCTGAAATTTTGGCCAGGGAGGCAGCAGCTATGCTGGTTGCCTTAAGAACATCTCCAAAACAAAAAGGTAAGCGAAAAAGGGAGCCTTACATGTACTTTAAGGCAAGAAGGAGCACACGGATAAAAGCTCGCAGACCCCAGCCACAGTCAAAGGAGCCAATTACAATTGAGGACACCACAGCTAAACAAAAGGAAAAATCTCCTTCAGAGTCATCCATCACCTATGAATGAGGAAGCCCGAAAACGTCCACTTGGAGAGAAAGGATTAAAATGATGGACACAAATACATCTCTACAGGAAGCTAAGATAGTTCTACAGGAAACACTAGCTAAGCTAAAGGAGACCGGAGAATTGGAAGAAAAGACAGCTAAATCATCACAAGAAGAAGAAAAGGCTAAGAACATTTTGGAACCAAGCCCCCAGCCTAGCTTGGGCTCCTATTATAACCTGTTAGAGGCCGAAAAGATAATTCCCCAAAAATTCGCGATGCCACTTTTCTTTGCACTAGAAGAAGAGAGAGTGAGGACCCACACTTGGATGAAAATTGCCAAGTCCAAGGGTGTGGCAGACATAGGTCCCATGGAAGAACAAATCAAGGAGGCAAGAAAGGAATTGGATATGGTTAGGCATGTGGAAAGCAGTCAGCGGGCCAAGCTACAGGAAGAAAATGAGCTGCTAAAACAGCAGCTACAGCTACAGGGACACTATAAGGAAGACAAGCCCCACATATTGGGAGAACAACGGCAACAGGAAAAGCCCATAGCAGACAAAGAAACCCCTGATGAACAGCAGAGAAGAGATGGGTTTCAAGCTGAAATTGAGGCACCAACTAGACAACTACAGGAGAAGGAATTGCAAGCAACACAGGAGATACAGTCTCTAAGGCAACAGGTACAAGAGAAGGAAGCCCAACTGGCCTGCATGGCTAGCTGGGCAGTAGAGGCCATGCAATGTAGGCAACCTGACAAATCATATGCCTTATACCTTAAGGATCAATGGTTGCAGTTCCAAATTAACACCTTGGCCCAAAGTGGCACCACTCCATTTCAAAACTACCATCAATTCATGGCTTTATGTGATAGTAGCTCATCAGAGGACAACGCCAAATTATCAGAGTTCAACCTACACAACTTGGCCCTTACCAACATGAATTTTTGGGACCCCAACGCTGTGGTAGGAGATGTGCAACTTATGGCCATGGCCTCTTGGCTAAATCATGAAGAAAAGAGAGCAGCAGAGGTCAAGAATGTTATGGACAGGGAACTAAGGGAACCACTAATGATCAGAGCAGAGCCAGAGGATCTCTCAGCATTAATCTATGCCCACCAACACTTGGCCAATAACCCTCAGGCCCTTCCAGATTACATTGAACAACAAGCTCAATCCATAGCCCATTCTGAGGGCATTGAGAGACTGTTGGGGGATAACTGTGTTCATGCTTGCACACGGAGGTGGAACACACTGTCCCATAGCCTAAAAATAATAGAGTACCACTCCGCAAGAAGGATGAGGGAGGCCTTGGCAAGAGTACCCCTCTATAAACAGTCCATGCAGAATCTTCAGGCCAACTGGATCGGCCTAAAGTTCAGTCCTCCCTTGCTTTTGGGGCTGCTGGAAGGAGTCAAAGAAGAGGAGGAACACAGGCAGTGGGAAGAAGTGGAAAGAAAAGCAGGATTTCATGACCGTGAAGAAGATATCACCTCAGAGGCCTGGGATGTGAAAAAGGCAGTCAAGGCAAACAAGGATGATGAGCTGGATTAGTTGCTCAGAGGATGAGCAACCCATTTAGCAGGGGGGTGATGATGAGCCCCGGAATTGGGTAACTTATTGGGCTCATTTTTCCTAATTTTTCTTCGTCAATCCACCATTTTTCATATTTTATGCATGTTTTTTGAGTATATTTATGTTAGTTGAACGAATGAGAATAGTCACTTGACCAAGAAGGCTAACACGTGGTTATTGCAGATTTTTGGACAAATTTTGGACCAAGGCCAAGCAATTATGAGCCAGATGACAGCCAAGCATGAAGGAACAAGGGTGAGGATTAGTAGGAAGGGTGCCTCCTACATTAAATGGCCCCTTCCTTGAAATATCCACCCTCAGCTCAGAGTTCAGCAGGCCATCGAAAAGGATTCCCAAGGGCAGCGGAGCAGTTTTGTGTAAAGTGAGTGATCACTTGCAGTTTGAGCAGCTGAGCCCCTTGAGTTAAGGAGGGTTGTTGGAGACCCTCATAGTGCATAAATAGGATGGCTTCCAGCCTTTGTAGGTTACTTTTTGAACAATTGTATTTTTCACTATAGTACTGTTAGTTTCTCAGCTCATTTTGTAGCTTCTGTTGTACAACGTTCTTTGTGACATGGTTATTTTTGAGTAATGGAAAGAAGTTTCATTTGGCACCAGTTCTGAGCTTTTTCTTAGGAGCCTGTAGCTCTTGGGGTTGGGCCCAACCCAAGTGGCAAGGCTTCCTTTGTGTACTGTAATTTGTTTTTAGTGTCTTTGCAAAATAATTTCTGTTAAGTAGATTAAAATCTTCCTTGGTTACCTAGATCATTGTTGATGATTAAAAAGGCTTTTCATGTTCAGATTGATTTGATAGGTTAATAACATAGAAGATCTTCAGAAAAAGGCTATCAAGCACCTCTGATCTCACCTCTCCCTCAGTGGGACCATGAGTTGGGACCAAGGTGTCCTTGCTGCCACCAAAAACACTGTCTTTGCTTCATCATGCAATTATTAGTGTTAGATTCTCATTTGCAGAAGTTGATTCCAGTTGTGGTTACATTCTCAGGTTCATGATTGCTCAGTTTGCATAGCTATTTCACATGATTTCGTTGCAAATAAATTTCTTCTCATTTTCTTTGTTGTTATTTAGGTCAGATTAGGTTAAAGTAGCTAGGTCCTTGATTTTCCGAGTCTTTGTTTGTTCAATTTGAGAAATAACTTGCAGAGAACCTATGACACCTATCTATCTACTTGTACTCCATCAATCCCACCTGCTCCATCTCTCTAACTCGGATTCTTGCCTTACATTTGCCACATTCTCTCGCTTTGCCCTAATTTCCATATTTTTGTGCAACATTGCTCTACCTATCCTTGAACAAATCCAACCATCCTCACCACTCCTCAGCTCCCTCCACCAAGTCCTGGACCTCCTCACACCCTTATCTCACCTCCATATCCACTTCTTCACCTTTCTTCCTCCATCAACCCTCCAAAATTCCCTTTTGGAACATCCTGTAGAACATTTTGTAGAAATTACAGAACATCCTGTAGAACCCCTGCAGACTTCCTGTAGAAGCGCACGAAAGCAGTTTCTTGATATCTCAACGTTGTGAAACTCTCTAGAAGGATGCTAGGGACCCCTTAGGCCCTCTTCTAACCTTCCCAACTTCCTGCAAGCATTTCCTTTCGCCAATCCACCTCTGCACAACCAAAAACAGTTAAAGCACATGCATGATAACTCTGACAACTTACTCAAAAGTACAAAAAGATGTTTTTTTTTTCCAGATTTTACTATAGAAGTAGCTTAGTCACATGCATTTTACCTTCCTAGAAGTCAATGGCATCTCTTTCAGTAGCTTTCATCCTCTTTCTTGCATCAGTAGGGCTAGCTGGTAAAATTAGGGTTTGCTAGGTTTTGCATTTCCTTTCAGCTTTTCATTTTCTTTCTACAAGTAGATTAGCCTACTTTGAGTTAGCTTTCATCCATCAGTTAAAAATATTCTTCTAATATCTCATAGAAGTTGGCTTAAGCTCCTAGCGGACTTGTGTCAGCTGACCAAGTGAAAGTCGCGGCAAGAGCTAGTACTTGTGCATACAGCACCGTCGTTTCCAAGTTTGTTATGAACTACCGGGTTGATAAAAGTAAAGAAGGGAGTCCCAAGAGTTGCAACATTATTGCTGCAATACTGGAGCTCACCAGGCGGTAAACTACGTCTATAGGAATTATTTCCCACCTTTTCTAGTATTTTGAATGGACCATATCATACATCCTTGATTTTATTTCCAAGACCTATAGCCTCTCCTTTTTCAACTACAACCATACTCTATCTCCCACTTTGAATGGCTTCTCTAGTGTGTGTTAATCATGCCTAGCCTTGTATTTTTCCTATGACTTGTTCAATGTCTCTTGTCCATACAAATAGATCTTCGTAATATTCTAAAAAAAATCTACTCTTAAATCCACCCCTGCGAGATCCTCCCTCACTCCTCCTTACTACTTATATATAACATCTAAAGTTGAAAGTGGAAAATGTCCCAAAAAAATTTCAAATAGGGATTTATAGTAGAAGTGTGAACTATTCTGTCATAAGAGAGTTGTACATATACTGGGATTACATCCCAAGTCTTTAGATGCTTTTGATTTTAACCCTGAAAAGTGTTGATTTTTTTAACTTTATTCGGTCTTCATAATGTATTTGATGTAATTTTAAGCATGTTATTCATGCTAGAAACAAAAAGAAAAATATTAGTAGACATGTTCTTCATGTGAGTTTAAAAGAAGGAAAATTTGAATTTGTAAAAGACAATTTTTTGTCTTCAAAAATAAGATGTCGGCCTCCTAGTTAAGTCATCCATTAAAATGCTTAGGTTGGATCTATAAAAATATGCACCCATTTAGCCTCAAGAAAAGCTATATAAAGGCACCAATTCATTTCTCCTCCCAACCATGAGAGACTCACATCTTCTGACGTAATTTCGGATGGTCTAGGGCAACGAATATATGATCTCTAAGGAAGTGAATATATGATCTCTAAGGCAGAAAATATATGATATCTGAGGAAGCGAATATATGATCTTTGAGGCATTGAATATATCATCTATGTGGTAGCAGATAGGGTATGCCTAAGACAAAAAAAAGGAGCGAAGTATGAGGCATAGAGGTTCGTATATATGACGCAAGAAGCTTTCACATCTGAGGCATGGCATCTAATTTATCTGAGGCAAGATTATAAGGATGAATTTATGAAGAAGAATAAGGATGGATTAGAGCATGGGATAGTTGACATGACTAGGAATATGGACTAGGTTTGACCTAGTTGTTAGCTTAGATGTATCTCTGTTGGATTGAAGAATTCTCTATTGAAAAAGTTGTTGGGTTTTTCCCAAGGTAAATTTCTTTTGTTCTTTGTGTGTTTGTCTCTTCATGATCCTTCTATCTTAAATTTTCTGTGGTTGATGTCTTCTATGTAATTATTGAAGTATGGAATAATGAATAAGTTTGTGAAAAGATCAAAATCATCCAAAAATAATTATCAGTATAGAAGACTCTTGTGAGAGAAACATGGTTTCAAATCCATAAGGAGAAACCTTATTAATCCATATCTTCTTTGAGGTCCTAATCTGAGCCTCTAGAATCTTGACCTTAATCAAAGGTTCATTCTTGAAGGCCAAAAATTTCAGAAGGTTACATGGGGGTGGAATCTTATATTTGTAATGTTTGAATCCATGTCTACAAAAGGAATAATGTTTTCATGTTCTTGATCTACCATCCAATATTGAATGTATAAGGATTTATATTTTTTTTAAGCTTAATAAATTCATAAAAACTTAGAGGAACGTGAGCCTCAATCATGAACTTCACCCCTAATTACTAAGGATATCACAAGGACTAAATATCTCAGTATACTTATGGCAGAAGGCCAAAAGTCTTATACCCAAGAGAATGATAGTGTATGACTAATTTTGATCTTGTCTTGAACTATTCTACCAAAATAAATCCATGAAGGTTTTCCATTAGACCACATTCATTGTATAACCCTACAAGATATAATTATTCATAATGCTAGATTGCATAGGACTAAACCTTAATGATACTAGAGAAATACATAAGTCAGAGATCCTTCTTCATTGGTTTCTTCATAAGGTCAAAGTTTTTCTCTGATGGTAGAAAACTATTGCTCCAATGGGAAGGTCAAAGCCTTCATCTTGCATTAAATACATCAGACTTGAAATCTAGTATGTTTGTCTCAACTGGCTTCAAATCTTGTATTCCAAGAAACCTCAAACCAAAATCCTGAGAAGATTTGAGTCAATAAGCTAAAATCTCAAGTATGATGCCATCCTACATTATGGTTATGAAGATTTCTTGTCTTGTGTTAAGATGCGTTGTCTATGCTTGAATTTAATGATCAAAAGCTAGTCTGAAATATTTTTAATATTTTTGTGCGCCCCTAAAGTAAAAGGAATATTATATGAAATGATTATTTTTTATCAAAGTCTCACAAGGAGACTAAGTATAACCTCTGTTGGCCAAGGATCATAGCTATATGGTATATAGCTACAATGATATGGTATTCCATGAAGTCAAGTGTTTCATGACAAAATTTTAGAGTGTTTCTTCCTAAAGATATGATATGAAAAATATAAGTCTAAATAAATTTGGAATCATAATACAGTGATAATCAAAGATGGATATGAGGTCAAAAAAGAAAAAGAAAAAAGAGGCATATATAATCTAGCATTTTGAATATTGATGCTCAAAGTATAAGGTATGCATCAGCATAATAATTTTGTTCATTTATCTCACATAGCTCTATCAATAGTGACCAAGTATAGGTCTAGTTTAATGAAGCAACAAATGATCTCAAAAGTCTATGAAAAATTATGGTTACAAATATTGAAATCATTCCCTTGCAATCACATCGTACAAATTCTAGAATGCTAGACCTATTGTGATATGTCTTATGAAGGAATATTATTGTCACTCAAAGAAATATAATACCACTACTAAATTAAAATGAAGTGTGAGTGAACAATCGTATGCTTCCCTGAATACATCACATTATAAGCACAGATTGAAGCTACCATGGACCTTGTAAAAGGCCCTATAAAGGTGCATTGTATGTGCTAATGATAAGTCATATATTATGAATAACTAAGTCATATATGAGAAGAAGGATCATTGTAAAAGAAGGCAAGTCCCTCTTCATTCTCTCTCTTGAAAATGTCAAATTAGTTGCTACGTAAGACAAAGACATAAACAATATCCTAAAAGTTCTTGATATGTGTTTCTAGCATGATCCATTCCCCACACATTAAAATAAATATATTGTTACTACTACCAATATTATAAGAAATTATAGTTTATTGGATCATCATTTGATGTCCTTGATTGATTGATGAAAATGATGGGATGTGTAAAAGGCATGTTGATTCTAGGGTTCTAACATTTGGTTATTGAAAATATAGGGTTTGTAAACCCTAGTAAGCAACAATATTCGGAGAAGAAAACCCTAGGATTTATGGACAAAAATCCCATGATTAATTGTTTCTGTTGAAAGTAGAAACCCTAGCCTTTGCAAGGAATAAAATGGCATCAAAATGATGACACAAATAAGGTGCAAGATGGATGCAAGGAGTCTAAAGATCTGGAGGGAGCATAAATTCTTCTCAAAAGATAAGAATGTTAATATATCTCTTCTTTATTACTATTATTGTTGTTACAAGTAGTTAGCCTTTTGTCCATAAATTCTTTGCTTGATAGTGATTTTTCTTCTTTGGCCTCCTAGTGAGGATTGTAGATACATAATGAAGGTTTCCAACCCCTTGGTAGTAGGTGGAAGAACAAAGAAAAGATATGAGGAATCTTCCATAAAAAGGGATTTGCAATGAGAGATGAGTTTCTAGACTCGTAGGGAGCAGACATATCAGCAAGATTAAAATATAGAAGTCAGTAGTGACTTCCAAGACAAAGTATGATTGGATGGAAATAAGTAAAAAGTGAAAGATTATCTTAGTAAGAGGGAAGAAGGCTATTAAAGGACATATTTCAGGTACACTTCTATTAAAATTTTATTATCTTCAAGACTTTTATAAAGATCACATTTCTCAATGAAGGAAGTGAACATAAGAACTACCTTAGGTTGGTGAAGTACATGAAGAAGTCCTACACTTGTAAGCAAAAAAGAATTCTTTGTACAGGCTCTTCAAATTTTATGCATAGATCAAGGTTGATCCTATATATTTTATTCTCTGACGAAAGCAAAAGAACTCAAGTGTTAGAAGAAGTTACATTGGTTGGAAGGTCTTCTCTAGAGGAAGAAGTCAAGGGTTATCCTGGAACCCTTTCTTAGCTTTAGAGGAAGTTGACCTAAAAAATTCAAGATGAAATATCTTGACTAGATATCTAATAGCATAAGTGGCAGAGGGAGAAAATTACGATTACTATGGAAGGATTTGTTTAAGAAAGAATACCTTGTTAGGGAAACCAATGTAACCAAGATGATGGATCAAGTGAAGAAATCGAATTAGTTTACGATTGAGCTAAGAAATGCAGCTCAACACGTGTTAAAGTACCAACATTGTACATTTGTTCATGGCATAGTCATATATGGTACCAAACAGAGAAGTAAAGCTGTAGGACAAGGAGTGATGAAAAAAAATAGAGATTGTATATCACTTATGATTAGGCTCTAATCTCATGGATGAGAAGGAAGCATATATATGTTGCACTCAATGACTAAGTACATTGTAGATTGATTAGTGATTTGTGAAGAAATATGGCTCAAGCTTCAAGGTTTGTTTTATTAGGTGTAGATGGTAGCTTGATGATAGGTCGAGTAACCTTGAGATCTAGTACCAATACATAGTATAGGAAAATAGCAATAAGGCTCGAGTAAGTCTCCACTAATGAGAAAAATATTGATATTTTGATGAAGTTGTTTCCCAGAGAGAAGTTTGTGTACTTAATAGACAAGTTGGGGCTTGTGGATATTGCCCCTCTAATTGAGATGGAGTGCTAATATGAAAGTTACATGGATGGACACTCTCTCAATAGGGATAATGGTCTAAGATTCCTAGAGCACTCCCTAGATAAGATTGAGTGAATGCCTCTCGATGAAGATACCTTATTACTCACCATGAAGCATTGAGTAAGGTCTGTACCCAATTTCTCACTAGGAAAGGTTTGGGTGAGGTCCTTAAGCATATAAACCTGATAACACACCAAGAAAGGGTGGAGTGAGGTATCTTAGCATCACACACCAAGGATGGGTGGAGTGAGGTGTAGGCCCAAAGATCTCACCAGGAGGGCTGCGTGAGTGCCTGATATTTGAGTTAGTATCTCAACATTTTTTCCTAGTGATACGCATTTATATTTGAGGACTAATCACTATGGAAGAGTGAGTTGCTTATTTGAGTACCAATCACTATATAAGAGTGATTCTTAGGACCGATCACTATGGAAGAGTGTCCTGATATGTTGATGATAATCCATGGGTTAGGTACCAGCCAAGATATGGCTACTAGTGGATTTTGATGACATATGTTGATGTTGATATCATAAATGCCTACTAGTTGATGCTGACAGTGTTTCAGAGATTCCAACTAGTGGATGCTAACCAGATGATGTCAAAAATGCTAACAAGGTTGATGATGATTTGTTATAACCCTTTCATGGAGAATTTTTTTCAATGTGAGAGCATGTAGATAGTCATTATGAATACTTACCTATTTAAGAGGGAGTGTTTATTTTGTTAACTATGATCAGTCTTCATAATGTATTTGGTGTAATTGTAAGCATGTTCTTCATGCTAGAAACAAAAATAAAAATATTAGTGGACATTTTCTTCATGTCGGTTTAAAAGAATGAAAAATTGAATTTGTAAAATTCAAATTTTGGGCTTCAAAAAGAAAATGTCGACCTCCTCCTAGTCAAGTTGGATCCAACAAAAGACACACCCATTCGGCCTCAAGAAAAGCTATATGAAGGCACCAATTCATTCCTCCTCCCATCAACAAGAGGCTTGCATCTTCTGAGGTAATTTAAGATGGTCGAAGGTAGAAAATATATGATCTTTAAGGTAGTACATATATCATATCAAAGGCATCAAATAGGATATGTCTAAGGTAGAGAAGAGGAGCAAAGTCTGAGGCACAGAGGTGCGCATATCTGAGGCAAGAAGCTTGTATGTCTTAGGCATGATACCGTGTTTATTAGAGGCAAGATTATGAGGATGGATTTCTGAATAAGAAGAAGAAGGATGTATTAGAGGATGGGTCAGTTGAATTGACTAAGATGATGGACCAGGTTTGAGAAATTTTTTGACTTATATGTATCTATGTTGGATTAAAGAATTAACTATTGAAAATTTTGTTTGGTTTTTCCAGTGAGGGTTTTCCCAAGGTAAATTTCTTGTGTTCTTTGGGTGATTTTCTCTTCATGATACTTATATATTAAATTTTATATGGTTGATGTCTTCTGTATAATTATTGAATGATTGAATAATGAATAAGTTTGTGGAAATATCAAAGCATAAAAAAATAATTATTAGTATAGAATACTCTTGTAAAATCAACAAAAAGTTGCACCAAATTCCCGCTGACACTACTCTTTTCCCTATATGTCTATAGATGAAATATTGTAGACCCCTTCAACTTCATGTCCTTCTTCTCCTATAATGTAATTCAAAATGTACCAAGAAATATGTTGTCCTAGTCTGAAATGATGCTTCTTAGTATCCCAAAATGCACTGAAACCTATTCAAAGGACAATTTTAATGCTTCTTACCCTCCAATGGTATTTTTTAAAGGCACGAGAATGAAAAACTTGTTGAACCTATCAAATACCACAAATATGCAATCATGTACATTCTTGGGTATTGGTAAATATCCCACAAAGTCTGTGAAAATTATTTCCCAAGGATGAGTGGGTATAGGTAAGAGATGGCATAGATCATATTTCCTATTACTAGGCCTACTAGTAAAACAAGATTAACATACTTTAGTGAACCTAGCTGCATATTCTTGCATTCTAGGCCAATACACATACCTATGTAAGTTGGCCAATATTATCCTACACCAAAATTCCATACAACCCGGAGATGTGAGCCTCTCTGATTAATTGTAGTCACACACCTTTAGGAACACATAGTTTTTCTATCCTATAAAGTAACCCATTATAGAGATGATAATCAATTGTACTACCTCCTTTCTAGCATGAATATATCTCTACAATTGTTAAACACCTCCCTGGAATCGTCATCCTCTTTATATGCCTCTCTATGTATCATGGGTGAAAGGGTTTATGTCCATCATAGTTTCCAATGATGTACTTATGATGTGGTTGACCTTGAAAGCATGCCATCCTACTTGTTTTTTCTACCCTTCTTATACTTGATTACTAAATGAAACTCTTGCAACAACCCCATCCACATGTATTGTTTGTTCTATTATAACTTAATATAGGCCTGCACGTATTGTAACAACTAGTGAATGTGCAGATGCTAATCTCCTTTCCTATCAAATAATGTTTCCACTTTTTGAAAGCTTGTATTAGAGCATAAATGTTAGGCCCTAGAATTGTGTGTGCCTTTAACTAAGTTTTTCACCATGGGTGACATCTCCATCACACAATTTGTGATGGACATATTGAAATAAGTGTGATGAAAGAGGATATTAGGCGAGGGAGCACCAACATGAGGTGTCAAAAAACTAACACTTGGGGTTTCCATTAGGTGGATGTGCGTATCTTGGTGGCATGATGGATATGGGTGATTTAGTACCCAAGTTGAGAAAGTGATGGGTAAAAAACCAAAGATGAGTCTAGGAAGAGACAACATGAGTTCCCCAAGGCACAAGCCAAAAAACCTCTAGATGAGTGGCCAAATGAAGGGAGGATGTTGGCCTCGGGAATGTTGGATCGAGAGGAGGGAACCATGATGGAATGAGTGGTGGGCTAAGATCCCAAAATGAGCAACCAAGATCTATGTTGGCTTGGTGGTAGAATGAACTAAGCAACAAGAAAGTCAGAACAAATGACTAACCAAAGACATGTTGATCAAGTATGGTGGAATGACTTGGCAAGGACATGTGGGTACGATGGGTGAGAAATGTGGGCATTGGGAAGAATGATGAGTTGGACTAACCTAAGGCACCTAGGGCACCCAACACACAAAGGTGAGATAACCCATGTGAGAGTGGAGGATGAACGAATGATAAAAGGTGTGACCTATATAAGTAGAGGAATCACACGATGGAGGAAAAAAATTTTGAATCAACCAAACATAACCATTCTGTGTCACAAACAAAACTAGAAAGAAAAGTGAAGGGAAGTGCAAAGGGACAATGAAAAAGGTGTGAAGGAGTTGAGAGAAGGGAGGCTCCTAGGCCTAAAGTCATTCAAACCCAAGTTGAGACTTGTGACTAGCAAAGGACAAGACAAGAATGGTGATGGTGAACCAGAGGGTGTTGAGATGACCTGTGAGGGTGTTGAGATGACCCATAGGGTGTCGAGATGACCTATAAAGGTTCCAAATGGACCTAAGTGGGTTTCAAAGGGTGGAACAAGCTTGGAAATTCTATATTTTGGTTATTTGGCTATGTACTCTTGGAGCCTGAGTCATTGTTTCATTGAATTATTCTAAGGTTTTGTTATTAATAAAAGTAGAAGTTCAGAGGGCCATTCCATTATAAATTTGTGCATGTGTATGATGATGTTAATGGCAATTTTATGTCTTTCATATAATGCACAAGTTAATATGAATGGAATTTTAAATTGAAGTAGAATTGATTGTAAGATTGCTTGCACTATACTGAGGAGTTATGATAGTCTACCAAGTAACTAATGGTATAGAGATTGTATAAATGTACGTACTATCAGGAATAGTTTGGGTGAAGTAACTTTATGCTCCATGAGGAAGAGGTGAAACATGTAGGTTCCATAGGCTTGAGGGATCGTGGTGCACCCAAAAGGATCCTTGTGATTGTAGGAGGCCTTAAGGTCATGATAGGTGGCATCATAGCTACCACACACAAAAGAAGATAGTTTAGTCATGTACCACACAGAGGTGGAAATAGAGTTGAAACCCACATTATACTAAGAAGAGGTAGAGGAGATGAAAACATTTCTCTTCTACCACTTGAAAGTGATGTTAATACATACCACTCTACATATAGGTAAAGGAGATACTAGTGTAGGTGAAAGTGGAATTGGAGTGGATATCTATATTGTTGGTTCTAAAACATGTGGTATTGGAAGAAGTTAGATCCAAAAGAAGATTGCAGAGACAATTGCCTTCTATTTGCAACTTATTGGGTTAGGGGCTTCTTAATCAATTGTCAAGTGGGAATGGGGTTTTGGCTATTGGTTTTTGGTACAAGTTGCATTTGAAGTGAACCTGACAAGGTCACATATGAGAAGTAGGTCACAATGGTGAACACTAGGTCTAATCCAGTGGACCCAGATGAGGTGGCAATGTCTGAGGTTTCAGATATTGAGTTGAATTTGGTATGGATGATAGATGCATGGAAGTCCATGGAAAGAAGTATGAATAAATTTGAGTAGACATACAGTAAATTTAAGGCATCCCTTAAATTAGGCTCCTATTCCTTTATTCATGTAACAAGACAAGCTAGGATCATGAATATTATACAGAGGACTTGGAGGATTGGACAAACTCATTTGTGGTACTCACAAGAGACCAAGTGGGTACTATAATAGTTTTGAAGCAATCCATAGGGCATAGTTCAAGTATTTCATATATGAAGGTGAAATATAAATAACCAAAGATGTATGATGGGAAAAGAAGCACTAAGGTACTTGGAATTTATATTGGGATGTGGAATATATGTTGGAACAGATGAAGGGTTGTTCGAAATAGATGAAAGTCAACATAACAGACATGTATCTCACGTGTGCAACAAAAATTTGGTGGAGAACCAAGATTTAGGACTTAGCAGCAAGTTGGATCATAGAGAGAATTGAGACTTGGACAAAGTTGAAAGATACTTTGCACATGCAGTTTGGACATGATATTTAAGAATGGGTGGCAAGAGATAATTTGACGAAGCTAAATCATATCTGCAAGATCCAAACCTATATTAAAGAGTCAGTATGTCTTATGTTGGAGCTTCGAGATATGCATGAAAATGATAGGATGTATGCCTTTATCAAACATATCTAGGAATGGGAAACGTAGGAATTCATGAAGTAGGTAGTTTGGCAACTTGCAACAACTATCATTGTAAAAAAGAAACTCCTTGATTACTAGATAGATGGGAAGGATAATAAGAAATTGTGAAGAGATAAGATCAAGAAGAATAAAAAGGACTAGGAGAAAGGGAAGGCTTTCAAAGAAGGAAAACTAGAAAGTACAACCATAGAGAATAATCTAATATATTATTGGATCTACATAGAGGATCACTTATCAAGGAATTTCCTGATCAATGAGAAGGTGGCTACTTTGGAGTAGCAATATGCAGTCAAATCTAGGATGTTATAGGTACTAGGAGTAGTATCTTCCCATAGGAAGAAGGAAGAAAGCAAGGGTAAGGAAATAACCCGATTGGATTTAGTTTGAGTAGAACTAGGAGGCGTCCAAGTGATAACAAAGGTTGACAGTGTAGCCACCCACAACTTTGTGAAGGCAGAATTAGAGAAGAAGCTTGGTCTTAGGGTCAACATTGAAAAGGTATGCTTCAAATCCATCAACCCTAAATATATGTGGGTGATTGGTTTGATTGATGATGTACCTATCCACATGGGCAATTGACATGGTAAGTTGGACCTTACTGTAGCGAAATTTTATGACTATGACTTGATGTTGGATCAGGAGTTTCTGATTGATGAGAGAGTTATCCCTATACCTCATATGGGGCATATGTTTATTATATTTGGACCTAATTCGATCATAGTGAAGACTCAAATTGGAGACTTGAATATAATAGTAAGGATGGCCACCATCTTTGAGAGTGAACAAAAGTATTATGGAACTACATGTGGAGAGTTAAGTAATAGTGGCGTAGATTATCTTCTCTTATGATGTGTGGATATTGTTAGCCTCACTAGAAAAAGGCCCAAAATTGGATCCATATATGCTCTTAAAGTCTCCAAATTTGCTTAAAATCATGCCATTGAATCCAAAAAATGCTCTTGAAATCTTCAAGATTTGCTTAAAATCATCCACAGGTCAAAATTAGAGCAAGAGTGGAGCCCATGGAAGGGTGGAAAAACACTATCAGGAGGCAAAAAACGCTTGAAAACCATGAAAAAAACCAAAATCGCAGGCTTAAACATTGAAAGAACAGTAGCCGTTAGATCTGTCCAATCAAAAACCCAGATCTAAGCAGCTAATCGCAATCGGCATTGCAGAGAGGATGACTTAAGGATGGGCACAAGACACCACCAATCAGCGATCTCCAATGATCGAATCAGCGGGTCGCATTGGCAGAGGCATCGAAAATTTAAGTAAAGGCCCTGGGCATGAGTGATTAGCGATTGCAATCGGATCATATCGCTATATCGTAACAAAGTAACACCAAGGGGCGAGGCCTATGCACATGGATATGGGTGATGTGATAACTAGATCCGAAAGGGTCTGGGAAGTAAAATATATATTATTTGAGATCAGCACAAAGGTCGGTTTTAATGCATTTTTAGTGTATTTCGTTATATAATGAAATACAAAGGAACACAGGACAATGCCAATTGCGATAAGTACTAGACCTGAAAGGGTTCGGGAATGAAATCTATAATGTTTGAAGTCTGCCAAAGGCTAATTTTCTCGTGTTTTCAGTGTTTTTCAAGCATATTTCAAAATACAAAGGAACAAAGTGACCCGACCGTCCGTGATAGGTGAGAGCGACCCAAAGGGTAGACCCGAGAGAGGAATAAACCATTTTTGAGGGCTTTTGGAGTCCGTAAAGGACAGACAAGGGCATTATTTCTCAATGTTGTTGTGTTTTCTATTTAAAACAGAAAGAGTCATGATGTTTGGCAGAAGTCCACAATATGGCAGCATTGCTCTGTGTTAACAGAAAGCATGCATTGTTAAACATTTGAAAGGGCCACATCACGTGCAGCTCATCCCAAACTAACAAAGAGGCTGAGACGCAGCACAACGCAACACAACACGTGCAGTTGTCCAAAACAAACAGAAATATCAAAATCCACAATGTAGCTCATCAAAACAAACATCATGGGGCATCTCTAGGAATAGAGAGCTCCTAGACAACACATCAAACTACCTAAAGGTGGTTATTCCTCTGTCAGAAGGAGAAAACCTCCAAGCCATGCTTGCCTATTCAGGGAATCATTCAGTTAACAAGATAGATTAGAAAGATTAAGTCTCTAACCCATTGAGAGCTCAGGAGCATTGTAAAAGGCCTATAAAAGGCTAAAAACTAAATGTAGCAAGGGTTCAACTTCTGGAGATTGTTCCTACTCTGTTCCTCCAAGCTTCTCATATTCATTCTAGTAATATAAGCTTCTTTTGTTGTTATATGTTCAATGTCCATTTTCTCTGATGTTCTATTCTTGCACTTGAATAGGTTATTCATGTTTTATGCTGTGTATAATGCCAAAATAACTGTCATCTTATCTTTGCATTGATAAATTAGATTTGCAAGTCTCATTTACTTCCTATAGCTAGCCATTCATATGTGTTTATGTATGCAATCTGTTGGTACAGTCAGTATTCTCCATCTATCCACTGAATCTATAAATTATTGAGCATTAGTGGTCTAAAGCCTTGTATTTTTGAAAGTGTTCATGCATGTCTTGAGTGAGAATAGAGATGAAATGGTTATAAGACTTGATACAAACCATCATCCATTCCAATAGTTCTAAGAACAATATTGAATATTATATGTTACCAGGCATCTCTGAGCTGCAACCTAGGAGAGTTTCCTGGAGTGATAACATAATTGGTGTCGTTGCTGGGGAGAGGAAACTGAAGCTCAGCTTCCCTGGGAAATGACATAGATCCATATTTGATGATAAACAAATTCTGGGCACTTTTTTGGTTGTAATCATCTATCTGGCGACTCTACTGGAGGCCCAACCTCTTGGTGACTCCACTTCATAGTTCTGGCTCAGTTTGTGAGGCATACTCAGAGAAATCCTCAGAATCTACAAGCTAACCCAATACATGACCCTGAAAAAATCATCAAAGAGAGAAAGGTATTGCAGAAAGGAGCATCAGGTTTAGGTAAACCTAAACAATCTTCCATATCTCTAGAAGAAAGTCTTGTAGTATAACAAATACATGTTGAGAGTATAGCATCTAATACTAGCAGTGAAGAAAAACTCTTAAAGATTCATAAAGCTCCTTATCCTTTAGGTTCTCCTTTTGTTGTAAGCCCAAAGGAAACCTCGCCTTCTATCCATCATACTCCTTTAGTCTTGTCAGTCACACCTCATCCCTCTATCATTCAGACTGCCAGTACTCTTATAGCCACCACAACTATGGTAGGTCCACAAGCACCCAGCAAAATGGAAAGAATCATAGCTGCTAGGTATGGACCTCTAATACTACCCACTCCTTTGAATGTCATGCCTATTGGAGAATATCATAAATATAGGCCTCAGTTCACTGGGACTAAAGGTGTCATAGTTGAGGAACATCTTGAGTCATTCTATGGCTATGCTGATAACCTGGACATTAGTGAAGATGATGTCTGGATGAGAGTATTTGTCCAAAGCCTAGATGGAGAGGCTAGAAAATGATTCAGAGAACTGACCCCAAGATCTATAACAGATATTGAAGCTTTAGATTATGCATTCCTAAAGCATTGGGGGGATAAGAAGGATCTCCTCTACTACCAAATTGAGTTTGGGAACTTAAAAAGGGAAAATGGTGAGTTTTTGTCTGATTTTAATAAGAGGTTTAACCGTATGTACAACAAGATACTAGCTGAAGTAAAACCCACTACTACCTCTGCTAAACTCACTTATGCCAGTGCTTTTGATTCTGACTTCTACCTACTGTTGAGGGAGAGGTGATGTGTTACTTTGGCTGACATGCAGGATGCAGCCTTGGAAGTGGAATCAAACATCATGGCTGCAAAGAAGCTCAAGGGAAATGTTGATGGAAGAAGACAAAGGGGCAAGTCTTCATCATCCCCTGATCCTAAGATAGATAAAATGACCAAAATGATAGTCATTACCCTCTGAAATCTCCAAATTAAATGTTGAGAAATACCCTGGGAAAGGAAGAGTTCCTAATACCTTTGCTCCTAGAAATCCAAATCCAAATCCATATAGAAGAACTAATGAGCAGTTGTAGATTTTGCAAAGAAGCAAAGATGCCAATGAAGACCAAAGGGTGCAGGCCCCTTTCCAAAATGCAGTCATGGAAGAAGAGTAGTTTGAAGAAGATGATGAGATCCATTGTCTGGAAGACAAAGGCAATGTTTCATTTTTTACCTCAGATGCCTATGAAAAGTCATTATTCAATTACTAGATCAACCAAGAATGGGATGGTGAAGCTGTTCTACAAACTGAAGATCAGCAAAGATATAATCTGAGGTTAAAGATGAATAATGCCAAGGAAGCTCCTATTCAAAAGTTGTTGTCCCTGCAGTACAACAAGCTAATAAGAAAAAGCAACCGACAGTTGATCCCATCATCCTCAAGGCTCCATCTCATGAGGTAAGAGGCCTTGACAAGTCTCCTTCTCCTTTCAGTTTTCAATCAGAAATTCAGAAGCTAAGAATACCTATGCCTCTGATTGAACTAGTGAAGAATGATTCCTTCAAAAGATCCATCCTTGACGCCCTTGAGCCTAAAGCCATCCAAGCCTCCACTGACTATGTAAATATCCAAGATGACAAGCCAACTGTTATTCTCAGCCCAATGATTGAAAATTGTGAAGACAACTCCCCATAATTCTATGTCTCTCTGACTATTCATGAAAAAACCCTTCACAACTGCCTTTTGGACATTGGAGCCAGCCATAATCTAATTCCCAAGGCTGTCATGTGTTAGAAAATTATATATTACGGAGCAATGGAACACATAAAATATTGCAGAAATATAAACACAGAAAACGCACAAAACAAAGAGAGAACAGATATACGTGGTTCACCCAGTTTGGGCTACGTCCACCTCGAACAGCCAGTCCTTCCTTTCTATTATCCAGCAAAATGAAGAGACACAACCTACAACAAATCCGCTGTAATATCCTTTGTTTTCTCTCACAGTCTCACCTCTCTGTTTCTCGCTCACACAGAATACACCTCTATCACCGCCTCAAAATACAATGCCCTCATACAAAGAGAGGGGGTGCCTTCTAGGGCAAAAAACCCTAAACTAAACATAAGTTCTACCGTCAGATCATCCGCCTAATGAACGGCTCAGATTGACTAGAAATTACTATACTTTTACAAGGCAAATTTACATCTATTTTTAGCTTCGGGGGCGCTGCCCCGAGCCC
>APFE031690597.1:184140-218598 GCA_000404065.3 Pinus taeda
GGCGTTGCCGCCCCCATTTTGAACTGGGGTCCAATGTGGCGGTACTTTTGAATATAGAAGATAATCAGGCTCCACACCCAACATCATGGTTGAGTTGGGTCTTGACATCACCAAGCCTTATCATGACATGTTTTTTTTTACTCTAGAAAAGTGAAATGTCTGGGATTAATCAAGGATCTAGCCATCACTTTGTCTCAACTACCCATGAAAAGTATGATGATGGATATTGTGGTAGTAGATGTACCCCCCAAGTTTAGCATGTTACTTTCCAGAGGTTGGATCAAGAGATTAGGTGGATCATTACAAAATGATCTGTCTTATGCTACTGTCCCAGTTTTCGGAGGCGAGAGCAAGATATTATATAGAGAAGCTCAGTTAGATTATATCATCGCAATGAAAGGAACCCCACTAATCATCCCATTTATGCTGTTGAAAATGATTTTGGAGCCTGTATTCTTCATATTGAAGAATCCCAGTTGGTCTCCATGTAGCTTAAAAAACCAATTTTCTAGTTCACTGAGGAAGAAGGCCCACAGATTTGAGACATGTTCTTTAATGGAGCTTGCTCTAAGGAAGCTACAGGGGCAGGTGTAGTCCTTGTGTCCCCCACATAGGAATACATACATTTATCTTTCAAATTAACCTTTTAGGTCACAAATAACATAGTAGAATACGAAGCTTTGATTTTGGGCTTAAGAGCTGCTAAAGAGATGGGCATCAAAGACCTAAAAGTGTTTGGAGATGCAAACATCATCATTCAGCAGGTCAATAAAGCGTTCCAAGTAAAACATCCAAGGCTGAAAGCATACAGAGATGAGGTATGAAGGCTTAAGGATTCTTTTAATAATTTCAGCATATCTTATATTCCGAGAATGAAGAACCGGCTTGCCAACTCCCTTATTGTGTCTGCTAGCACATTTATTCCTCCTTTGCCTCCTAAATTGACGTATGAAGTCCAAGTAAAATATAGACCATCTCTACCTGACAATGTCAAATACTAGAGAGTTTTTGAAGATAGTGAGGAAATTAATAGGTTTTTACAAGTCGATGAGGAATTTTCTGAAACGCACATTGACCAAGAAAATGAAACCATGGAAGAATGCGGCCAGTCCAAGCTAAAAAATGGGATTGGATGAGGAAAAATTGTCTAGCTGCCTAGTAATCATATACCAAAAGGATTGGTGCCTCTAGAGAAGCTGTTTGATCATAATGATGTGCCTTATAAGCCTTCCAAAATAGAAAATGAGTCTATTGTTCGTAAACACAATATAGGGAGCCCAACCCATCCGAAATACATCAATCTGTCCACTCATTTGTCTTTTGCCCAGAATTCCGAGTATTTCACCCTCATGAAGCAATTTGCTGATATTTTTTCTTGGGAATACAGTGATCTTAAAACCTATGACATAAACATCATTCAGCATAAGATTCCATTGGAAAAGAACACCACCCCTTTTAAGCAGAAATGAAGACCTATCAACCCTCTCTTATTTCCTTCGATTGAGAAAGAGATCAAGAAGCGGTTGGATGCCAAAATCATAGTTTCCCTAAGGTATTCAAAGTGGATAGCTAACCTTGTGGTGGTAAGAAAGAAAAATGGAGAAATTAGGCTTTGTGTTGACTTTAGAAATCTGATCAAGTGCTCTTAAAAAGATAACTACCCCCTGCCTAAGATGGAACACTTACTGCAAAGAGTTTTAGCAGCCAGAGTCATGGCTTTCTTAGATGGATTTTTAGGTTATAATCAGGTTGTTGTACATCCAGAAGATTAGGAAATGGCCACCTTCACTACTCCTTGGGTCACTTTCATGTACTCCAAGATGCCTTTCAGATTGATGAATGTTGGGGCTACTTTTCAGAGGGCCATGGACAGAGCCTTTGTGGGAGAGAAGGACAAGTTTGTCCTCATTTATCTTGATGACATAATAGTCTTCTACAGTATTCATAAAGACCATTTGCAGCATTTGAAGAAGGTATTCCTAAAGTGCAGACAATTTGTAATTTCGATGAACCCAAAGAAGTCACAGTTTGCTCTAGAAGAAGGAAAACTTCTAGAACATATTGTTTCTGCTGAAGGTGTGAAGATTGATCGAGCAAGGGTTCAAGAAATTTAGACATTGTCCATCCCAAGGTCAAAAAGGGACATGCAATCCTTCCTGGGTAAGATTAACTTTCTAAGGAGGTTCATTCCAAACTTTGCAGAGCTAGTAAATCACATCACTTCCATGCTGAAGAAAGGATCAGAAATAAAATGGACAGATGCTTCAAGAAGCTCTTTTGAAGCCATCAAGCAAGCTATCATGGAAGCTCCCACTCTAATCAGGCCAGATTACACTAAGGAGTTTTGTATCTTCTCTTTTGTCTCTTTTGATACACTTGCAACAGTTCTGTTGCAGAAAAATGATGAAGGCATAGAGCACCCCGTGGCCTTTTTCAGCAAAACTTTAAGGGATGTTGAACTAAGGTATGACCTTATTGAAAAGTAAGCTTATGCTCTCATAAATCTTTAAAGGCATTTAGAATTTATATTATGCATTCCAAAGAGGTTTCATATGTACCTTCAGCCTCACTAAAAGATGTCTTAACTTAGCCAGATATAGATGGAAAGAGAGTCAAATGGATTTCAAAATTCATAGAGTTTAACATAGAGGTGAAGCCCACTAAGCTTGTCAAAGGCTAGGGCTTAGCTAAACTTATGGCTGAAGAAAATTGCAACTTGTTAGACATAAATTGCATGAGTCCAAATTCGGATGATGAGTAGATAGAGGAAACAACAGTTGAGCAAAAGCAGAATTAGTCTTTGGTTGAAAATCTAGCCACCTATGAATGGTATTCAAACTTAGTTCATTTTTTACAGAAGCTAAAAGTCCCTCCAGGGCTTAGCTCGAGTCAATCCCAGGCCATTAAACTCAGATCAACCAAATTCTGCATTAATAAAAATCTGCTTTATTGGAAAGGCCCATCAGGAATTCTCTTGAGGTGTCTAGATAAAGAAAAAGCTATGGAAGTCATACACTATTTCCATTCTACCATCTATGGAGGGCATCATTATTGGAAAACCACAGCCCACAAAATCCTAAGGGCTGGTATTATTGGCTTACTATGTTCTTTGATGTGTTTTCTTTCGTGAAATCTTGTGACAAGTGTCAGAGATTTGCTGGAAGACAGCAACTAAAATCTCTGCCCTTGAAGCCAGTACATGTCAATGGTCCCTTCCAGCAGTGGGGCTTGGACTTTATATGTGAGATCAACCCACATTCCAATGGTCAACGCAAATGGATCTTAGTCGCCACTGATTATTTTAACAAGTGGATTGAGGCTATACCCACTAAGAATGTCAATCATCAAGTTGTCATAAAGTTCTTGAATGAGAATATTTTTACTAGATTTGGTTGCCCAACCAAAATAGTCACTGATAATGTAGCAGATTTCAAGGCAAAAGAGTTGGTGGACATGACCCAATCCATGGGCATTCAAGTGGTGCATTCTACCTCATATTATCCTCAAGGCAATGGCCTGGCAGAATCATCTAATAAGACTTTGGTAAGGGTAATCAAAAAACTATTAAAGGACAACAAAAAGAGTTGGGATTCCAAGTTGAAGTTTGCATTATGGGCTGACAGAGTTACCATAAAAAATTCCATAGGTAATTCTCCATTTAAACTATTTTATGGCGTTGATGATGTTTTCCCTATCCAACTGATTCTCCCTGTAGCTAAATTCTTGCAAGAAGAACAAGATGAAGAGAATGACACGGTAAGAAGAATGAATAACCTGGTTGAACTACAGCAGATCAAAGAGCAGATGGTTGAGAAGTCAAAGGCTCATTAGAAGGCAATCAAAGAAACCTTTGATAGGAAGGCAAAAGTGGACAATTTCCAAGTTGGTGATTGGGTGCTTAGATGGGATGCATTTAAGGAGAATAAAGGTAATCATGGCAAGTTTGACTCCTTATGGATAGGTCTGTTTGTCATCGCTCAAATTCAGCAGAATAATACATTCATTCTAAATAGTCTTGAAGGAGGAGATACTTTTGGTAGCCCAGTAAATGGGCAGTTCTTGAAACTTTATTTTGTTTAAGGCTTTAAATCCTTGTTATTGTAAATATGTTTTTTTCCAGTTTTTATTTTCATTTCAAAATAGACTCCATGCCAAATGGAACACTAGGAGGAAGATTTGATTTCTTTTTTATAGGAAAGGCATTAATCTGTGATCCTTGAAACCTCACAGGGATGATTTCATCCCTAGAAGGAGCCAGTGTTAGCCTCGCTGGCAAAAGGCCCAAAATTGGATCCATATATGCTCTTAAAGTCTCCAAATTTGCTTAAAATCATGCCAATGAATCCAAAAATGCTCTTGAAATCTTCAAGATTTGCTCAAAATCATCCAAAGCTGAAAATCAGCGCAAGAGGGATGCCCTTGGAAGGGCGGAAATACACTATCGAGAGGCAAAAAACTCTTGAAAACCATGAAAAAACCAAAATCGCAGGCTTAAACATTGAAAGAATAGTAGCCATTAGATCTAGCCGAACAATGACCCAGATCTAAGTGGCTAATCGCAATTGGCACTGCAGAGAGGATGACTTGAGGATGGGTGCAAGACACTGCCAATCAACGATCTTCGATGATTGGATCATCGGGTCGCATCGGCGGAGGCATCGACGATTTAAGTAAAGGCCTTGGGCATGAGCGATTAGTGATTGCAATTGGATTGCATCGCTATATCGTAGCGGAGCAGCACCAAGGGGCGGGGCCTATGCACAGGGATATGAGTGATGTGATAACAGGACCTTAAAGAGTTTGGGAAGTAAAATATATATTATTTGAGATCAGCAAAAAGTCCGGTTTTAATGCATTTTCAGTGTATTTCGTTATATAACGAAATACAAAGGAACACAGGATAGCACCGATTGCGATAAGTCCTAGACCCGAAAGGGTTTGGGAATGAAATCTATAATGTTTGAAGTCTGCCAAAGGCTAATTTTCCTATGTTTTCAATGTTTTTCAAGCATATTTCAAAATACAAAGGAACAAAGGGACCCAGCCATCTGTGATAGGCGATAGTGACCCAAAGCGCAGACCCAATAGAGGAATAAACCATTTTTGAGAGCTTTTGAAGTCTGAAAAGGATAGAGAGGGGCATGATTTCTCAATGTTACTGTGTTTTCTATTTAAAACAGAAAGAATCATGATTTTTGGCAGAAGTCCACAATATCGCAGCATTGCTCTACATTAACAGAAAGCATGCATTATTAAACATTTGAAAGGGCCACAGCACATGCAGATCATCCCAAACCGACAAAGAGCCTGAGAAGCATCACAACACAACACAACATGTGCAACTGTCAAAAACAAACAAAAATATCAAAGGCCACATCACAACTTCTCAAAACAAACATCATGGGGCATCTCTGGCACGAGAGAGCTCCTAGACAACACATCAAACTACCTGAAGGTGGTTATTCCTCTATCAGAAGGAGAAAACCTCCGAGCCATGCTTTCCTATTCAGGGAATCAATCAGTTAACAAGACAGATCAGACAGATTAAGACTCTGAGCCTTTGAGAGCTCAGGAGCATTGTAAAAGGCCTGTAAAAGGCCTATAAAAGGCTGAAAACTAAATGTATCAAGGGTTCAACTTCTAGAGATTGTTCCTACTATGTTCCTCTAAGATTCTCATCTTCATTCTAGGAAAATAAGCTTCTTTTGTTGTTATATGTTCAATGTCCATTTTCTTTGATGTTCTATGCTTGCACTTGAATAGGTTATTCATGTTTTCTATTGTGTCTAATTCCAGATAACTGTCATCTTATCTCTGCATTGATAAATTAGATTTGCAAGTCTCATTTACTTCTTGTAGCTGGCCATTCATATGTGTTTATGTATGTAATCTGCTAGTACAGTCAATATTCTCCATCTATCCATTGAATCTATAAATTACTAAGCATTAGTGGTCTAATGCATTGTATTGTTGAAAGTGTTCATGCATGTCTTGAGTGAGAATAGAGCTGAAATGGTTATCTGACTTGATCCAAACCATCATCCATTCCAATAGTTCTGAGAACAATATTGAAGATTATATGTTACCAGGCATCTTCGAGCTACAACCTAGGAGAGTTTCCTGGAGATAATAGATATCATGTCCGCTTTGATAGATAAGGTAGAAAAGTTGGAGAAGAGGCCAAGAAGATTACAACAGGAAGGACAGATCAATATGGAAATAGTGGTTCAAAGATATAACTAAGGATATGTGCCTTGGTATGTTGAGGTCAAGGAGAAGGCTAGAACATTGACATTGAGCCCAAGATGTTGGCCACAAGATCATGATCTCGAGAGAATTTTTGATGGAGCATATGGTATGATAGGGTCATATCCTAATTTGTTGACTTACATGATGAAGCAGTATGGAGGTATGCTTCCACTAGATCAGATGGGAGATGAGGGTGGAGGTCACCATGACCAAAAATCCTTTTCTAATTGATCCATGAGGAGATGGCTCACTGTTGCATTCAAATGGTGAGGCAAGATCATGGGGGTACCTAGTTTGCCACCTCTAAAGTAGTATATTGATGTAATGGTGATGATATGAGGTTGAGGTTATTGCATAATGAGACATGAGTTATTATAGATATTGGTGTGATAATAATATTAAATAATCGATTAGCTGAGTGACATGAGGGGATCTAGCACATGGAAATATGTAGGGTGATTTCTAGAAATGTAGTTAGAGATGTCATCCAAAGAGGCTACATCATGATGATGATAGCTAGCGGAGATGACTGAAGGGCTATGTTTGGACTATTTCTAGGATGGCAATGACTTTGAGTGGGGAGGATGTCAAGCCCAATATTTGGGCACATATTTAACCAATGCACATGCCATGGGTGGAATCTCCTCACATTATTTGTGACAAAGATATCACAAGAAATCCAATGAAAGAGGATGTTGGGAGAGGGAGTTCCAATGGAAGGTGTCGAAAAATTGACACTTGGGGTTTCCATTGGGCGCATTTGTGTAGCTTGGTAGCATGATGGATGTTAGCGACCGAGCACCAAACTTGGTAAAGAAATGGGTAAAATACCCAATAAAATTCCAGGGGGAGATGACATGAGTGCCCTAAGGCATGCACCAAAACACCTCTAAAAATGTGGCCAAATGAAGGGAGGATGTTGGACTACGGCATGTTGGACCAAGAGGAGGGAATGATGCGGAATGAATGGTGGGTCAAGACCCCAAAATGAGCAATCGAAAGCCATGTTGACTTGGTGGCATGGTGGGACATGTGGAAAGTGAGTTGGAACGAATGACCAACCAAAGACATATTAATTGAGTATGGTGGAATGACTTCAAAAGGAAATTTGGGCATGATGGGTGTTGGGATAGGGTCCCCTCGGGTCAAATTTTTGGCATTTACTTTTTGTGCAATTATAAAGTCTCCATGTTTTGAGGGAGCAGAATGCGAAGGTAATAAGAGTCAAAGGGACTTTAGTCCCTTAGGTTGCTAAAAGATAGGAAGTGTTGGGACTTGCCTATGGCCAGCGGACCATGGTATTGTAAAAACAAAGGCTATATATAGAAGAGTCACAGCGAGTCTAGAAAAAAACTTATTGATAGAAGATCATTATATAGGAAAGTAAGCTAAGGCAGGAAAGTTTGTCTCCTGTACTTAGGCGAAGGGGAAGGCTCTTGCAGCTGAGTGCGCGGAGACCTTGGTAAGTCTGCAGGCTGAGTGCACGGGCCACTGCAGTTGAGGGTGTAGCGAAGAAGAGTTTGTACTTGAAAGAATACATCTAATAAAGACAGTTTTGATCCATAAATTGTGCATATGTGTATATATATTTACTTCTGTAGTTTTTGTATTTTCGCTCTGTATCTGAAGTTATATGAATGAATTCTTATCTAATGCGCAAAAGTAGTAGATCAGTATAATTTATAGATGTTATGAATGTTTGATGACTTTCACGAAGGTATAGAATCTGTTTATGTGAATTACTACAATTATCTGTTTCAGAAGGGTTAGGGTTTGCGAAGACAGAACTAAGCCCTAGAAGCCACAGGAAACCATCACATAGACCTCTGGATGCAGAAACCTGGTTTTGTCATCCCCCAATACTTCTTTGAGTGAGATTACAGCCTACACTACATGGGTTGTTTCCAAAAGGGCCAATAGTTTAGGGTTTTGTTGGTTGGAACAAAACTTTGAACCAGGGTGAGGGCCCATCAAGCCAACAAATGGTTCCATTTCCGAGACCAAGATCTATCTGAGGAATGTGTCATAATTGGTTCCCCACTAAGAAATAAATTGAAAAGTGGATAGATCAGAAACTGCACGTGTTTGCAGGTCAGGAAAATAGGAACCCACACCTATCAAAGGAAGAATGGATGAATAAATACCTATTCACAAATGAGCACGAGATATTGTGCACTCTTTCCCTTGTGAATTGCACGAATGGCTGTCCAAATTGGTGGATAGTCATGGTATGTGGAAGCTTGACGACCCTATTGTGTGGACTCCAGAACTAGTGAAGCACTTGGAGGCTTCAAAAAACAAAATAACGTAGGCTATCGATCACTGGATCGATAGCATTTTGGTAGGATTCATTTTTTGAGTTCGTGATCGATACATCCACCAGTTATAGTGATGCAGAGTGTGTGTTTTTCAAGGGACCAAGAGGTAAGTACCTAAAATCTCTGAAGACATGGATTAAGATGTTATTATGTGAAAAACAGGTTATGCTTTAAATTGATGTTTGGGACTACACAAAGTAGAAGAGCATTTAGAGGGAACCTAGATACGGGGTTTAAATATAGTCTGTTGTTAGGATTTTCTGATAATGATGACGAAGGTAGTATTCTGAGGACACCACGAAGCGCACTATAGATCATAAGCTAGGGTATCACAGGGATACCTCATCCATCCATTCCACCTCTGCCTCCACATCCACCCCACACACCTACATCGTTGCCTCCACCTCCACCTCCATCATTTATCATGGCCAACACGATGAAGATGCCTATATTTAAGGGTCTAGGGACTGAAGACCCCAAACAATTTTGGTTCATCGCAGATGTTGTATGGAAGGCACACCAAATCACTGATGATGATATGAAGAAAGCAGAGTTGGTCACAACAATACAAGACAGGGTGCTGAGTTGGTATATCAGGTTTTTTTCAGGTAAACCCAACGCGACTATGCTAGAAACCCAACAAGCATTGAACAATGAATTTAAGAAACCCAAATCACAAGTCCAGTTAGTGACGAAGTTTAAAGAGATCTAGTAGAGGGTAAATGAGTCCACATGGGACTTTGATCAAAGATTGAAGTGTCTGATATAGTAGGCTAACATGAGAATTATAGATGATCAACATAGATATTGGTACATTTCTTCACTCCTACCTCATCTAAGATTACCATTGTCACAACAGAAAATAAGAATGCAAGCTTGGATAATTCCATGAGATCAGAGGATTCACCTTTGCATGATACCAATCCGGGGGTACAACAGATTCAGTCACAACTAGCCACCCTGCACATGGAGTTACAGAGCCTTAAGAAGGGAAAGGAAGTCCAGCCTGAGGTGTGTGCAGAATTTTGGTGCCTAAAATGTAAAGGCCATGGTCATGATAAGGACCACTACCTAGTTTATTAGAATTACCTTATTGGGGGAGGTCCTATCCCCCTGAAGCCAGAAAAAAAACATTGGCTCGAGCACGTGAGTAGACTTATGGTGCACTACCTATCAAATCTCTGGGAAGCACGCGACTGATAATTTTCATCTCCTGCAAAAGTTTGTGCAAACTCTGCAACAACTGTTTTTCACTTTCTGCAAATCAGTTGGGCATGATGAGTGCAACTGTTGAAGCTATGAACTGATGATGGAACATACCCCTACATATAGGATGCAGGCAGAAAATCAACCTTGGGATCAGGGTGCAAGTGTAGCACGTGAATGATTCCAAGGCCGAGGAAGAGGATGAGGATGAGGAGCTGGAAGGGGTCGCAGAAAGGTTATTTGTTACAATTGTGGAGAGGCAAGTAATTTTTCACACGACTATCAGAATTCGATGCACCCCTCCTATTAGTATTGTCGATACTCTCACCATGTCATAGAATATTTCCCAGTACTTATAGAAAATATGCAGGAAAATAAATCACAAATACCTACGTAGAATATCCAAATCATGAGAGTGGAGCCTCGTGAAGAGGATCCTAGCATCAATATTGTGATTTGAAGTGGCATAGCCATTAGAGAAGATAAAGGAAAGTAGCCAAAAGTTGAAGGATGGGTAAGAAAGGCTGCTGAGAAGTAAGTTGGGTTTGATCTAAGCTGCACAAAGGAAACCTTTATGGAAGCTAAAAAGAGCTTCGTGGAAGCCTCTACATCAAGAAGTCAGGAGAAGTCTAGCAGAAACAATAGTGGGTAGGATGTAGACCCTTCACTGTTAGAAACCTTTCTGAAAAATTGCATGGAGCTTTTACGGGATAGAAAGGCAATGGAAGGGCTACAAGAGCTTATTCATAATTGTACGGGTAAGATTAAAACTCCTCGAGAACAAGGCGCAATACAAAAAGTGGGCAAAAGAAAGAAGCAAATAGGTTGCGAGATGAGACTAACTTCACATATTGGAGAGTATGAAATGGATCAGGTAATTCTCGATCTAGGGTCTGATGTAAATGTTCTGCCAAAGGAAACATGGGAAAGATTGGGAAGACCTATGCTGCAATGGTCACCTATCCAACTACAAATGGCAAACCAACAAAAGATCATTACCATGGGGCATCTGTATGGGGTCACAATAGATATTGAAGGAGCAAGTGCCCTAGCTGACTTTGAAGTGATCGAAATAGTTGACGATAGTAACCCTTACCTTGTTCTACTAGGCATTGATTGGGCCTTTGATATGGATGTGATTATTAATCTTAAGAAGCACAAAATGACATTTGAAAGAAAGTAACTGCGAGTTATTGTTCCATTGGATCCAACTGAAGGTGCGTGATAGACAAAACCAGTTCGTGATTATGAAAAAGAGGACGATCATGACCAGATCCATAAGATCACTGCACATGATGAGGACTGGATCAATCCTACAGCAGATGGATGGATCACATGGGATAGGGATATTTCTTGCGCTTCAGATTCTGATGAGGATCTTGAGCATTAGAAGAACCAATTACACAAAGTCTCCACGTTGAGCTGTAATATGTTGACAAAATCGCTTCGATGCATATCCATTGAGGTACAAAAGTTTCCTTATTATGATGGTTTAGAAGATGCATATCCACTGAGGGATGTGCCATAAGAGCATCGGTTCCAATTGCTAGATCTGTCACTACGAGCTACGCATACCCGTTGGTGAGGTATGCACAAGGACAACTTCGTCGATTGGAAAGAATACAATCGAATGATGAAGCTGAGGTTTGGATATGCCCATACCCGTATGACAAATAAATACACCGAGAAGGACAATCTACCCAAAAAAATTGGCATGGTGGACTAAACCATGGGGAGAGGAACCACAACCAGAATGGGTTCACATCTTTTGTCACAATTTGGATACCATCCCAATGAACTAGTACCTGGAAACTGAGTTGCGACATGGGACAAACGAATGGGATATCCTAAGGGAGAGTTTTTTTTTAACTTTCAGTTTTGAAGATGGATTTGAGTGTATTGATGAGGCACTCCAAGAAATCAAAGCTGTGATATTTAAAATATCTGAGGAACCGATAGAATGGGTTCAGCCAGATTGGAATACACAGCTACATCATGCACTGGAATGTTATAACGGGATTGCAAGAAGGAAAGCAGATACAGAATGAAATTGATGAGTTGCACTGAAAGGAAGCAATTCTCACTGCATGAACCCAACCATGGACAGATGAGGTCAGTCAGTTGACTCTATCAATACATAATAAACTTAATGGGATGCAACAGACTCAGAGGACCATGGACCTCATGGTGGAAGGCCCAACTACTGAAAAACTAGTCGATGAAGTGCAGTAGGTTGCTACACAAAATAACTAAACTGCAAGTTTTGAAGTTGGAGTTTCGTGAACTCCAAGCGAAGATTGAGGAGTCAACCAAGTGACTCAAGGACAAGTCACAAAATTGTGTTGGGGGCCTGTTGGGATAGGGTCCCCTGGGGTCAAATTTTTGCATTTACTTTTTATACAATTGTAAATTCTCCATGTTTTGAGGAAGCAGAGTGCAAAGGTAATAAGAGTCAAAGGGGCTTTAGTCCCTTAGGTTTCTAAAATATAGGAAGTTTTGAGACCCTCCCATGGTCCACGGACCTTGGTATTGTAAAAACAAAGGCTATATATAGAAGAGTCATAGCGAGTCTAGAAAAAAACTCATTAATAGAAGATCATTATATAGGCAAGTAAGCCAAGGCAAGAATGTCTGTCTCCTGTACTTAGGTGAAGGGGAAGGCTCCTATAGCTGAGTGAATGGAGACCTTGGTAAGTCCGCAAGCTAAGTGGGCGGGCCCCTACAGCTGAGGGCACGGGGAAGAAGCTGAGGGCACAGGGAAGAAGAATCTGTACTTAAAATAATATATCTAATAAAGACAATTTTGATCCATAAATTGTGCATCTGTGTATCTGTATTTACTTCTGCATTTTTTGTATTTTTTCTCTGTATCTAAATTTATATGAATGAATTCTTATCTAATGCGCGAAAGTAGTAGATCAGTATAATTTATAGATGTTATGAGTGTTTGACGACCTTCACGAAAGTATAGATTCTTTTTATGTGAATTACTAAAATTATTTATTTTGGAAGGGTTAGGGTTCACAAAGACAGAACTAAGCCCTAGAAGCCACAGGAACCCATCACACAGACCTTTGGATACAAAAACTTGGTTCTGTCATCCCCCAATACTACTTCGAGTGAGACTGTAGCCTGAGCTACGCGGGTTGTTGCTGAAAGGGCTAGCAGTTTAGGGTTTTGTTGGTTGGCGCAAGACTTTGAACCTGGGTCAGGGCCCATCAAGCCAACAATGGATGAGAAATGTGGGTGTTGGGTAGAATGATGAGTCAGCGTATCCCAAGTTGACCTATGCAAGAGTGGAGGATCATTGAACGATACAAGGTACAAACCATATAAGTAGAGGAGTCACACATAACCAAACATAAACATTCTATAACACAAAACTAACTTGCAAATAAAGAGTGTGAAAAGGGAAGGTGTGAAAGTTACATAGCAACTAAGATAAGGTATGATCAATGGTCTATGATAGTGCAAACCAAGCCGAGACTTGTGACCAATCAAGGATGGGATGGGAAGCATGATGATGAACCATAGGGTGGTGAGACAACCTAAAAGGGTGTCGCAACAACCCATAAGTTGCCAAGACAACACATGAAGGTGATGAAGAGACCTGGTTGGGGTCCAAAGGGTGGAATAAGGTTGGAACTTATGTATTTTTTTTTATTTTGACTATGTACTCTTGCAGACCAATCCATTGCCTCAATGAATTTTGGTAAGGTTGTCTTATTGATAAAATTAGAAGGAAAGAGGGTTATAAATATGTGCATGTGCATGATGATGTTGATGGTAATGCTATGTCTTGCACATATTTCTCATGTCAATATGAATGGAATTTTAAATTAAAGTAGGAGTGAAAACAAGATTTCTTGCACTATATTGTGTAGTTATGATATTTTGCTAAGTAACTAATGGTATAGAGATTACATAAGTGAACTTACTATGAGGCATAGTCTAGGTGAAGTAACTTTGTGCTACATGAGGTAGGGATATAGAACACGTCAATGTTGCATGCTTGAGGGGTTTTGGTACACCAAAAAGGCACCTTGTGGTGATAAGAAGCCCTTGAGTCATGACAAGAAAGCTCATTGCCATAGGTAGGGTTTACTAAAATAAATTCTATTCCCCATGATCTTAAAATTTACTTTACTGGTGATTTGATAGGGATATCACAACAATTTTCTTCTTTAACTTCATCAAGGACAGATACATTACATGAGGTTATGTTTGCTTCTACAACCAATCTTACTAAATATGCTTTGCTTATTGCACATCTTTTATAATGAAATATGAGATCATATCCTTGATCATACATTTGACTTACACTTAGAAGATTGTAATTTAGACCTTTGACATACAATAAATTATGAGTTTCATTCTTTTCATGATCGAGACTAATTGTTCCCTTTCCAACTATCTTTGATGATGCATTATCTCCAAAGTTAACATTGCCTCATTTTTCTTCTTTTAGAGTAAGAAATTTATTTTGATCTCCTCACATGTGTTTAGAAAATCTACTATCAATAAAGCACTCTCGTACTTTTCTTTTAGCATATAGAGCAAGTCCATGTTCCTCGTGTTTTTATTTCTTCATTTTCCATACCTTTGTGCATTTTTCTCTATGATTGGTAAAATCTTCTTCCTTTCTTTTCTTATGAAACCTTACTGTGTTTCTTATCCTATCACATGATTTGTGTCCATAGTTATTACAACTAACATTCAATATGATCTTATAGGGGAGAAAATGAGTTGTATCTTCTAAAATCACCGTAATTACAACTTCTAGTTGTGTCGCTCACAAAATTATTCTTCTAGGTCTTATAAGATTCTTTGTTTCTATTTTTCACATAGTAAGTTCTTACATAATCTATATAATTTATTTCTTTATGACCAAAATTATTACAAACAAAGAAATAACCAAAGAAAATATTTTGATATCGAGATGTAAGAGGCCTTCTTGGTGGAGTAGTTCTTCTGAATTCATTGTTGTTGATCTTTTGAGAAATATCAAGTTTTTGTTGCTCTTCATCTCCTTTCCTAATGATTCTTTCATTGTTAAAGTAAATCTTCATAACGTTAACATAGATTTTGGGATTTTATTCATTTTTCGTTTATAATGGATTTGTTCTTGATTATGCTCTGGAGGTCTTATGATTTTCCTTGTAGCCAAGACATGTTTGATGAAAGTGACTACTAGCAACTGAGAATATCATCTAAAATTTTGGCACTTCTTTCAAAACTTCAATCTATGATTCAATTGAGCATTTGTTTTGTCTAGTTCCTTTCTCAAGGAAATAACTTCTACTTCTATATTTTCACAATCTTCTTCCTTTTCTTTCAACTAGTTTCTTGCTACTTCTTCTATCCTCTTTGCCTCTTCTAGTTGTGCCTTAAGGATAAAAGATGTTGTTTCATTGATATCATGATCCATTTTCTTCTCATATTTATACAATAGGTCCTTTTTATTTTTTATCTTTCCTATGAGTCTATCTATTTCTTTTAGGGAACTAACAATTTCTGCTTCAATATTTACTTCTCCATTAATATCATCATCCTATGAAATAATTTTCTCTTCTTAATTGTCTTCATATTATTTATCAATATTCTTTGCATCAGTAGTTATGGAACAAATATTTTTGTCAATATTAGATGCATATTAATCACTCTCTTCTAAGGAGGTACCATAATTTATGGAATAAAATCTTTCTTCTTGGAATACTTTCCTCTTTTGTGTGTATAATACTTGCTTCTATTTTCATGCTCTTCTTCATCATCACTATCCTCATATTTTGTGTATGGACATTTAGAAGTAAAATGCCCTATGCCACCATAATTAAAAAATTTAAATGGTAGCTTACCTTTGTATTTTCCATATTCTCTTTTTAGTTTTCTAATAAATTGTGCTTCTTTTGAATTTGATTCATTATTAGAATAATCATTGGCTTTAAGTTATATTGTCTTCTTTGAAACTTTGAAATATATTTCCTTCAGAATTGACTTTCCTTTTTCTATCCTCATTTCATATGTAGTGAGAATTCCATGTAGCTCATCCATATTCATATTTTCTAGATCCTTCATTTCTTCAATAGTTGAGACCTTAGCACCAAATATTAAGGGGAGAGATCTCAACACCTTTTATATAATCATTGATTCCTTAAATTTTTCCCCAAGTCCTCTGATAGTATTGACAATCTTATCCACATAAAGGAAGTATGCTGAAATTTCTTGTCCATCATTCATATTCAAACTTTTTAACTATCTTCAATGGTTTTGAATTTTTTCGCTCTTCACCTTGTCAGTTCCTTCATAACTATTTCAAATTATTTTTTTGGATTCAAATTGCATTACATTAAAAAACTTTGATTTTTATAGGGCATAAAAGATGGAATTCATGGCTTTTGCATTATTTACATAAGCCTTCTTACGATCTTGATCATATGGAGGAATTGTTGCATATTTATAACCATCTACTATAGATTTCAAAATGTCAAAACCAAGAGGCATTAAACAAGTCCTCATCCTTACCATCCATAAGGTATATTTTTTTCCATAAAATAATGGAGATTTTCTTGTGAAATAACCTTCATGATTGGCCATTGTCCCTCAGAGATATT
Source organism: Pinus taeda (assembly GCA_000404065.3). Taxonomy (NCBI): domain Eukaryota; kingdom Viridiplantae; phylum Streptophyta; class Pinopsida; order Pinales; family Pinaceae; genus Pinus; species Pinus taeda. The sequence continues at coordinate 200,525 of APFE031690597.1, forward strand.
CCTTTTATTGGTTGGACTACTTCCGAAGAACCTCGTTTCATACAAGATATAAATGAAAATTTATTTATAATGAATTTATGTAGGCGACAATATACTGATACAAAATTTGTATCAACCAACCTATTGTTACAAACTATGTAGGAACCAACCTTTAGGAAACACCATCCCCTTGTTGCAATATTTATAGGCCCCAACCTACAAGAGACATCAATCCCTATATTGTAAGATTTGTGGGCACCAACCTATAGGAGACACCAATCCCCTCTTCTATAATATTTATAGGTACCAAACTATAGGAGACACTAGGTCTACTTTCTACCTCTACCTTCACCAAGTCTTAATATTGCCTCTTCCTTCACTAGGTATTTTTGCCGACTCTGCCTTCGCCAGGTGTGCTTCTCCTAAAACTTGTTTGGAATATTCTCAAGAACAAACTTGTAAAGCATTCCACATATCTAATTTTCAAAATATGATTCTAAAGCTTTTACTTGAGGAACTTCTATATGTCTCCTTAAGTCTCTAAAATTTCCATAGTTTGAAAATTCCTTCAAAAAAAAGTTGTAGCAAAATTTCATAATGACTTGTTTAAACCTAACTTCAAGATTATTTAGTAACCCTAACTTCCACATGGAATATCTCTAAACTTATATAGTGAACCAAAGTATGAAATTTCCACCACATGTATCTAGAGATTTCATCTCTATCTCCTCAATATTTCATAGTTTGAACCATCTATGAAAAAAAGTATAGCAAAAATTCCAATTTGACTCTTTTGAAGTGGAATTAAGGATCATTCAAGAACCCTAACTTCGTCATACCATATCTCCAAATTTACAAAAAACCAAAGTCTAAACCTTCTACCACAGGTACAAAATATCTCCCTCTATCTCCTCCAAGTTCCATAGTCTACAACATCCCAAAACAAAATTTATAGTGAAAATTCCAATCTGACATGTTTGAAACATATAGTAGGAGCATTCAAGAACCTTAAATTCCTCAAATCATATCTCCAAAAAAAAAATTTGATACAAAGTTCGGTTGCTATGTATTAATCTGAAAAGAAAAAAGAGGCAGTTTTCCATACATATGATGCTTCCTGAGCATTCTGAATCCAAGGAATTTCAAAAAAATTCCTTTCCTTGATTCTTACTTTTGTTTTCTTGCCTCTAAGACTACTTATACTACTGTAGATTCAGACATACTGCAGGCCCCAAAATTTGCATCTGCACACCATAGCTATTCTATGTCTATATGGCTTATCTTTCTTGCTGTAGATCCTTCTGGATCAAGATCTGGTTCTATTTGCTTTGCACTGGAAGAGGATGTTGCATCTTTGAACTTCTTTTCCATCATAAACTTGAGGATGGATATCTTTTCCTCAGCATGGATGCATCTATTTCTTAAGTTGCTAAAATGTTCATGCAGGGAATGGACTCTGTGTAAGAAGAGGTTCATCTCAGCTCTGTATTTCTCATGGATTATTTTACACTGTTCTTCAAGCCTTGCTTCCAGACTGCGGACTTGTTCATCCGGAGCTTTCTGATGTGCTCGCACCTCATCAAACTCTGCTTGTAAATCCCTGCAGTGGAAACACTGTTCTTGACGTGCCATTGGGGCTGGGTGGTGCCTGTAAGCATTGATCGCTTTCTTATCTCACAGTCTCTGGATTATTTTCTTGCTACTGCTGAGAGCCACTGGTCGCGCTAGGACTGCTTCTCTAATGAAACTGCTTGAGCTGCCTCGAAAGGCTTGGATGGAGGCGACTACTGTTCCGCTCTCAAGACTGTGAGCTCTGATTTTTTCTGTGAGGAGTTGAGACTTTATCCCCAAGTCATAAATAGGAAATTGCGGTCTATGAAGGCGGGAGAGAGGTCTGCTCTTCCCGAAGCTCCTCTGCTTCGTCCAATGCGTATCTAGGCCTCGGACAGTGTTCTGATTGGCGGGACGATTACCTGTTGCTTGCTGCCTGATTCCCGTGATCTGAATGGATCTCCTGATCTGTATTCTGATACAAGTCCAATCCGCCTTACTTGTGCTGTCCCCTGCTCTGCTGATTTGCCTGCATTGGTAGATTTTATTAACTGAAATTCCCCGAGTGTTGACTAGCTGCGTGGCTCTCATGGTAGCGGTTGGAAGGATGAGCTGTTATTACAGCTAAGATTGCCCTTGGGTCGATCACAGGCCTTGCTGGTGCATTTGTCAGCTTTTTTATTTAGCCCACAAAGAATATGGTAATAGTGGACTTCCTCCAACAATTCGTGGAGGATTTGGTTTCTACTATTGATTTGCTGCAGAAGAATGTTTGGCATGCTCTGCCTTTGCGCCATGAGCCTATTGATGATTGCTGAGTCACCAAAGACCATTGCTTTCTTAATTCCTATCTTGATAAGTTGGGAAAGTCCTTGATACAGAGCCAGTCCCTCTACCCTGTTGTTGGATAGTTCTCCCAGCCCCCACTCGAATTGGAGAATTGTCTCACCATTGGCATTGCAGATAAGACCCCCAGCGCCTGCTAGGCCTGGATTTGATTTTGAGGTGCCGTCAAAGAACATGTAAAATTTATTGCAGTTGCTCAACCAGAGAGCAAATTCCTCTTCCTTGAACCTCAGCTTCCAAATGTTGCTTGTCTCTTTCAGCTGTGGATTTCCTTGTTTTGTTGCCTGGGTGCTGATTATGTTTCCTTGGGCATAGCTAATCAAATTTCTTTCTTCAATGTTGTAATTGGTGGCCTCGATCTTGCCTTGAGTGTGAGCTATGATTGCCTCCACAGCTAAATTTTTTGCCTTGTGACACATGATTTCTGTATTACATCCTTTATCTTGAAAAACTTTTTTGTTTCTAGCCAGCCAGATGCGCCATACAAGGGTTAGAGGTATAGCATTCCATATCCTTTGCGTTAATTTGCTCTTCTTTTCTTTCCATGGGCAATGTTTCCTCCAATTGTGGACAGTTTCTGCAATGGTTGCCTTTGGCTCCCATGTGACTCCCCTGATTGAGGCCATTTGTTTCCAACAATCATCAGCTATCCGGCAGTCTATAAACAGATGTTGTATTGTTTCTTCTGCTTGACAGCAGTTTGGGCACCTGGACGGTCCCATAATACCCCGTTTCTTTAAGTTTTCTACTGTTAGAATCTTCCCTTTCAGGAGAAGCCAGAAGAATAATTTGACTTTAGGAGGAGCTTCAGCTCTCCAGACCAGCTTCCATTGACTCCATATGGCTTGTGGAAAAGTGTTGTCGCATAAATACTGATACCCAGCTTCGAACGTGTATTGAGTTCCCGTGGGATCCCATCTGTAGCCATCTTGCTTGCCTCTTTGAGTTGGTGCTTTACTGTGCAGATGATTCTTTAAGGCCGCAATGCTTGGCTCTAGCTCTCTGGGGTATCTCGGAAATTCCCAATCAGCCCATGCTTGGGAATGACTTTCCCATTGCGATATTTGAGCTAAGCTCCATATGCCGTTGTCAGTAAGCCAACTTATGGCAGGTATTACCTCCGTGTTTGATCCAATAGGGGGCTGTCCTAAGAATCTGTCAGTGGAAAATTGATGCTGCTCCCCTCTCCTGGGACCTTTGATATATTTTGAGTCATAAAGGGTATGGATTTCTTGCAAAGCTTCCAGATTTTTGTGTTGTCTCTATTGGGGATATTGGTGTCCAATAGTTGATGCCTTGAGTTGTTCAGGTATTTAGCCTCTAGAACCGTCTTCCACCAAGCTGCGGCCCCTGAAATCAATCTCCAAATTATTTTAGCTCCAAGGGCTAAGTTCAACATTTTTGGAAATCTTATTCCAAGCCCTCCTTTTTCATTAGGTTGAATGACGCTCTTCCAGCTGACCAGATTGAATTTTGTTTTCTCCGTTTTTCCTCCTTGCCAAAGAAAGTGCCTAAGCGCTCTTTCCATTTTTTGATGAAAGGTCATTGGGGCTTGATGCAAAGAGAACCGATAGATGGGCAGAGAGGCCAGACCAGATTTTAGAAGGACAAGGCGCCCAGCTAGGTTCAACCACATAGATCCCCATTGCTAAATTTTCCTCTAGATTTTGTCAAGGATTTCATTCCATGTGTCGGCCTTCAGAGGACCCATACTCACCGGCATCCCTAGGTATGTAAAGTGGCTCCAGTTTAACTTGTATGAGACTCCTAGAGTGCTGGAAATGCTGTGAATGGTGAGATTTGATACATTCCATCCGTATATGCAACTTTTTACCTAATTGATTTTCCCTCCAGAATATTTCATGAATTGATCTAAAATCTTCTTGAAGCGTCTTGCAATAGTGATGGAAACTCCTCCCATCAAGAGGGTGTCATCTACAAATTGTGAGTGATTAATGTTCTTTGTACCTTGCTCAATTTTGATGCCAGTAATAAGACCAGTTCTTCGATTGAAATCCAAGGCTTTACTTAGAGACTCAGCCATGAGGATAAATAAGTAGGGGGACAAGGGGCAGCCTTGCCTAAGGCCTCTAGAGGATTGGAAGGCAGCGCAGGGTCTACCGTTGATCAGAGGGGATATCCAAGGGTTCGATATGCAGGCTTTGATCATATTAGTAGAGGGGTCAAATCCCATTTTGTGAAGCACTGCAAACAGAAAGGTGTGTCTAACCCTATCGAAGGCGTTGGCAAGATCTAGCTTTAGGACAAAACCTTTCTCCTTTCAGCTTATGCTAGAGTGTATGGCCTCTTGCACGAGAAGAATGGAGTCAGTTATGTGCCTATTAGGAAGAAAGCCCCCTTGGTTTTCAGAGATAAAAGAGGATAGGTGAGACTTGAGCCTTGATGACAGGATTTTTGTAATTATTTTGTATGATGAATTGCATAAGGATATGGGTCGGAATCTAGAGAAGGTGGAAGGCTTGTTCTCTTTTGGGATTAAGGCTAGATAGGTTGAGTTGGAGCATCCCCCCAATTTTCCTTTCCTTAGAACCCAACGTATCATCTTTAGAAGATCTTTTTTAATCATCTGCCAGTATTCTCTTTAGAAACTAATTGGAAATCCATTGGGCCCAGGGGCTTTATCTGGGTGAAGACTCCAGATTTCTTTTTGGACTTCTTCTTCTTCTACTTCGTGAGTGAGCCTGCTATTTGTTTCTTGGGTGACTTCTTTGGGCATGTACTGGAGTAAAGTTGAGTAATCCTCTTCACTTTTATCCTCAGTTAGGATATTTTTGAAGCGGTTGGTGGCTACTTCCTTTATGGTATCCTGGGTAGTGTAGCTGTTCCCCTCATTGTCTTTAATTGTACTCACTGTGTTTCTAGCCTTTCTAACGGTAGCCTGCTTATGGAAATATGATGTATTTTTATCTCCCTCACGTAGCCATAACTGCCTTGACTTTAGCCTCCATTTAGTCTCTTCGTCCCTTAGTGTTTGACTCAATTGGGAGTAGATTCTTTTTTCATTCTCTTTGTCTTGCTGTGTGAGCCCGAAGGCTTCAATTTTTTGCTGCAATTCTTCGAGGTTTTTCTTGATGTGCTTTTTGCTCAACTCGAGCTCCTGGAATTTGGTCTTTGCCCAGTTTTTTAGAGCCTGTCTAGTTCGCTTCATCTTAGTCTCCCAAATAAAAGTCGGGGATCCTTCCACGTGTTGGGTCCAGGCCTGCCACACCGCATTTCTTGCTTCAGGGATTCGGTTCCATAGAGAACAGTATTTAAAGGGGAGAGGACCGAGCTGGCAATGTCTGAGGAGAGTGAGCGTTATTGGATAATGGTCAGAGGCGGAGTTGTTGAGGATATTTGACTAGCCAGTAGCGAAGGAGGATAGATAAGTGATATTTATGAGGAAATGGTCAAGCCTCTCCATAATATTTCCAGCTCCTAGACGCCTGTTACTCCAGGTGTACATGTGATTCTTAGGCTTTATATCAACCAATTCTTGCTCCTGTATAATGTGCTCGAGTCGATTTCTGAAGGGGTTTGCACTGAAGGTTCCCCCTCTTTTCTCATTGGCGTGAAGAACCAGATTTAAATCCCCTGCAAGAATGAGGTTGTTGTCTTGGTCTTCTTCTATATTTGTCTCCAGGGTGTTCCAGCATGCTTATTTCTCTCTGTAATGGTTCGGAGAGTAAATTTTGTATATTCTAACCATTGCTCCATCCTCCTTGCTTTCTAGATTAACACTGATCCAGTTCTGGTTTATTTTGGTGGAGTTGCAGCTCCATTTTCTATTGTCCCACATTGTTAGGATGCCACCCGAGGCTCCTCTTGCTTCACTGGCGCAACCACTGTAACACTTTTGCTGGCTGATGACCCTGTTGACTTTAGATTGATATTGCTTTGTCTCTTGAATAAGGACGATTTCAGGCTTTTCACTTTGGATTAGATCCTTGAGGGCTGCTATCTTGGAGGGGTGCCCTAGTCCCCTACTGTTCCATGATAACATTTTCATCATGATTTACTGGTTGCATGGAGAGGTGCTCGCCTCTCTTTTCCTTTGTTATTATTTTCTTTATCCGAGTGTCCAAGAATGAAGGATTCTATAGGGGTCTTAGATCCCATGGAAATGTCTTTCTGTGCACTTTCTTCCCTATGTTGTTTAGCAGATTTTCTGCCAGGCCCTTGTTTTTTGGGTATATCACTGGGTGCTCCATGTTCCTTTGAAGAACTTCTGGTGACTCTAGCCGAGATAGTGTCAGGGGAGGGATGGGAGATGTGAGGGGAAGAAGGGTGGAGAGGAAAATTAGAGGGGGTAGGATCCGACTCAGTTTCTTCCACAGAGAGGGCCGCGAATGGATTAGAGGATGGAGGAATGGGTGGATCCGAAGGTCGGGGGGATGATGGGGGGGGATGAGGAGGAGACTGATGGGAGGAAGAAGAAGGGTGTTGATGGGATAAATGGAGATGGATGGGGTGCTGATGGGGAGGCTCTGGGGCTTCAGAGTCTGACGGTTTTAGAGGCGGAGATGATTTTTTTCTTTTGACGGTTTCCCATTGCCCTTCTTGCTCTTCTGATTCTACATTTATGATTTTAGCGCATCTATTTGCAAAGTGTTTGTATTCGTGACATACCTTGCATTTGAAGGGTATCTGTTCGTAGTCCAGCTGCTGTATGTGGCTCCAATCGTCGACTTTCTGTTTGATTTCCTTCGGGAGTCCACGCCCCAGGTCAAATTCTACACAGATCCGCGCACAGGCCTGCATGTTGTCTTTAGGTTCGCTGCGATCTATATATTTTCCGACCGTGTTTCCTATTTCTTTGACCGAATCATCGCCCCAGAAGTGAAGAGGGAGATGGGGCAACCTGACCGAGACTGGAACTGCACTTGGTATATCAAGCTCTGGATCGAAATTCGAGGTCCATTTGTTGAGGTATAGACCCCTGGAATCCATGAAGTAAGGCACGTTTCTGAAGATTAGGTTCTTGTCCTCCTTTGTCTCGAAGTGAAAGGTAAAATATCCTCTGCCACAGAATCGGATGGATGTTTTGCCTTGGATCTTGTCAGCCCAGTTTCGTTCAACCCACCTTTGCACTGTTTTGGGCGAGGGCCATAGTCCTGTAAATTTCCCAATTAATCCTTTCTCTGCTAATGAAATGGCTGCCTTGCGAGGAATGGTCGGAGGCAAATGGACTTCCTGTAAAACGTCTAGCTTCTTCACAAACTTAGTTGCAGTAGGTCTGGGTCTTTGTTGAGGGAGCGATTTGACCAGTTTAGAGAAGGCTTGCTGAATCTGTAGCTCCGGATCCCCGCCAGGCGTATTCGGAGGGTCCATGGTGCCGAACGTTCGAAGCTGAAGCAGGCAGGATCGGGGACAGAGGCAATCTCAGGCGCGCGCGTCACACAGCAGCAGCAGAACGAAACAAAAAAAAAAAAATAATAAATAAATATCTCCAAAATTAATATGAACCAAATTTTGAAAATTTTATCACAAGTAGATGAATATCTACACTATATTTCCTCCACGTTTCATGATATAAAACATCCTAGAATAAAACTTATAGCAAAAATGTCAAGATGGTGCATTCACTCCACAAATCACATTTTTTTCCACCTTTAAGGCCCCAATAATATTCCCTAGATTCTACTATGAACCTTATATATCTTCTTTCTTGGATGATATTAAAATGCACTCATATATCCTTTAATTGTAGTATGTCTACATTCAGTTATGGTGTTGACTTGTAAAACTAGTTGGGCTTACCTGTACTTTATGGTTGGGTCAATCTATACTTTATGGATATATTGACCTAACAAAATATTTCATATCTCCTCATTTCCTATGGGGTTATAGGGATTTCAATATGCCATTTGAAGGGTATTAAAATAAAATATTCAACTATATATATTATTCTTCCATCTGAACTAGATATTTAGAGCTTAAATGTCTTCAAAGATAGGGTATCTAAACTAGGAATCAAGTAAAAATTAGGTATCCAAACAATATTTCCAACAATATTCATATTGTAATCATTATATTAGAAATTTGTACTCTCCCCTTGTCCTTGAAATCAATGACAAAAACCTTTCCAACAACTTTTTTCTCACCATAGTGGACATCATAGGAGTAATTCTAGTGGGATCTTGAGTCCACCTCACCTGGTTCCAAAACCATATGACAATCCAAAGCTCAACCAAATGAAAGAACCCCATCACACCATGACTATCTAGAAATGGCAAGGAAAATTTGAAACCACTGTCACACTTGGAAAATCCCATGCCAATGACAGCAAGATAACAAAATACACACATGTATGTACCATGCATGCCAAAACTAGCAAGGAAATCATACATGAAACTCGATACCTAAAAATAATCTCATTGTAGCCGCTTGATCCAACTCTTCCTTGCTTGATCTTTTCTTTCCGTTGCTTTTTTATCATTCCTTTCCCTTCCTTTCTCCAATCCTAGAGCGCTCCAAGAATTCTCATAGTGTGCAAGAGTAGGAGAGAGAGAATAGAGAGAGAGCTCCAACCCAAAATTATCAAAAAGTTGTCAAAAGCTATGAATTGATCCTCATAAGCATTTTTATCATTGAGACCTCTATTTTCTTCAATTTCCTCTATTTTTCCTTCAATTTCCTCCTCACATGTAACTTGTGACCTTTAGCCTTACTTTTCTCCTATTTTCCATTATTTTCATAAATAAAATGGCAATTAATGCCTCTTTTCCTTTTCAAAGCCTTTGTCATTACCTTTGCCAATTTCTTTAGCCATAATAAACCACATGAACACCCACTAGGATGTTTTTCCCAATATTAATCTTGGAATACGTGTCCCATGAAATTGGTCTTATTTTTCCTTTATTAACTTTATTACATGAACTTTTAACCTGGGGCTATTACAAAACCCTCTCCCTTAGGGGAACACCGTCCTCAGTGTTCTATGAAACCTACAACTAGCAAGACAACTGAAAACAAAAACATACTTCGCATGGAGCTTTATAACTTATCTCAATGCAATATTTACAATGAAAGACCTATTGAAAAGAAAAACCAGCATGACAAACATGACAACATGACAACCATACCGCTTATTGGAGATTTATAACATATCTCATTGTAGTATTTACAATAAAAATCATACATAAATATATACTTATATCAAAAACCCTTTTCCTCAACCAAAAAATAATGAAGGATACATAGCCTGCATCTGATCAACCATCTCCCATGTAGCTCCATTTGGCCCAAAGTGTTTCCACTACACTTTAACTTGCTTGATTGCTCGGTTTTGTAGCATGAGTTGTTTCCATTACAAAATGCACTAAGGTTTTGATTGGAGTTCTCCTTTTGGCTCCACTTACAATACAGACCAATTAATAACATGATCAATATATTTCAAATATATTTTAAGCATTGAAACATGGAAAATGTCATGGACTTTCACTATCGGTGGTAGTGCAAGTTTGTAGGCCACTGGTCTAATCCTCTCAAGGATCTCAAAAGGCCCATAATACCGAGGTTCCAACTTGGAACATGACCCAATCCTCAAGGGGCTCTTATTGGGAAGGATGTGCAAGTACACATGTTCCCCAACCTGAAACTCCTTAAACACCTTGTGTTTATCTACATATCTCTGCTACCTATCCTATGTTGACTTTATATTCTTCTTGATAACCTGGATTTCTTATTCCATCTATACCAAAATGTCTAGTCCTATCAACACCCTGTTCACTGGATCACTCCAACTGATGGGAGTATAACAACTCTGCCCATAAATTGCCTCAAACGGACTCATCCTCAGTGACTCCCAATATCCATTGTTGCAAAAAAACTCTACCAGTGGAAGATACTCCTCCCACCTCCTTTGCTAGTGCATAACATACATTCTCAACATATCCTCCAAAATCCTGTTGACATTCTCTGTCTATCCATTTGTCTGCAGATTACAAGTTATACTGAAGGCCAACTCTGTCCCCAAACCTACAAGCAACTCCTTCCAAAGCCTAGAAGTGAACTTGGCGTCTCTTTCTGACACAATATTCTTTGTAACACCAAGAAACCTCACTATATCCCTGATGAATACCTGCGCTACCTCACTAGCTGAATAGTTATACTTAACCGCTATGAAGTGAGCTACCTTTGTCAACCTGTCAACCATTACCATGATGGAATCGTGTTGTCAAGATGTCCTCAGAAAACCTATAATGAAATCCATGGAAATGACCTCCCATTTCCATTTCGGAATCAAAATCACCTATAATAACCCACTTGGATGCGTACACTTTGCCTTTACCTATTGACAATCCAAACATCTAACCACAAAGTCTGCCACTTCCTTCTTCAATTTTGGCCAATAGTATAACTTCTTCACTATTGTCAATGTCTTCTGATATCCCGGATGACTTGAATACCACTTAACATGAAATTCCCTCAAGATAATCTTCTTGAGCTTGCTATTGTCCAACACATAAATCCTATCCCTAAATCTGACCAAACGATCATTCGTGAGATGATAGTCCACATTATGTTCACGTGTACCCTTTTGTTGTAACCTGGGCATAATATCCTTGTACGTTTCATCCTACTATCATACGTGTAAGATCTGATCCTGTAAATTTGTCCCATAAGAATTCATAGTTGCTATATGATTTACATGTATCCTTTTGCTAAGAGCATCTGCAACCCTGTTCTCCTTTCCCTTAATGTACATGATTTCAATGTAAAATTCAATGAGTGTGGCCAACCATCTAGCTTGCCTGGCATTCAGATTCGTTTGGTCAAACAAGTACCTTACCCATTGTGATCACTCATCAGAATGAACCTCCTGCCAAGAAGATAGTTCCTCCACATTTTCAATGCATGAATGATCGCTGCCAACTCAACATCATGTGTCACATAGTACTGCTCGTGATCATTCAGTTTCCTTGATTTGTATAATACCACCTGTCCCTCCTGCATCAAGACTCCACTAAGTCCTCTCTTGTAAGCATCTGTACGCACCACAAAATCTTTATGTGGATTAGCAATATTGAGAACTGGAGCATTTTTCAACAACTGCTTCAACTACTCAAAACTTGCTGCACATTTCTCTATCCATTCAAATTTCTTTCCTCTCCTCTGCAATGATGTAATAGGATAGGAAATCTGTGAAAATTTCATGTTGAACCTATTACAGTAACCTGTTAACCCCATGAATGATCTGACCCCATCCACATTCCTAGGAGTTTCCCGTTCCATGATAGCTCTTATCTTTTGTTGATACACTACTATGCCTTCCTTGGAAACAACATGTCCCAAATAATGTACCTCTGTCTGACATAAATCACATTTACTAAGCCTAGCATACAACTGATTCTCTCTTAGAAATCTCAATACTACTATTAAGTGTTCGACATGCTCTTCCTCATTCTTAGAATATATCAATATATCATCAATGGATGCAATCACAAAATTGTCAAAATAAGGATGCAACACACTATTCATCAAACACGTGAAAGTAGTTGGAGCATTAGTTAAACCAAAAGGAACTACAACAAGCTCATAATGCCCATACCTGGTCAGGAAATCAGTCTTATATATGTCTTCATCTTTTAAGTGTACCTAATAATATCCTGATCTCAAATCAATCTTCGAGAACATTGTTGCTCCCTTCAACTGGTCAAACAATTCATCAATCCTCAACAACAGGTGCATGTCCTTGATCATCACCTTGTTCAACTACCTGTAATAAATACATAACCTAAGAGTACCATCCTTCTTCTTCACAAACAACACTAGTGCACCTGAAGGTGACACACTTGGCCTAATATATCCCTTCTCAATCATGTCCCTAAACTACAACATTAGTTCCACTAACTCTCGAGTGCTCATTCTATATGGTGCCTTTGATGTTGGTTTTTCTCCTGGTACCAACTCAATATAAAAGTCCACTTCCCTATGGGGAGACAACTCTAAAATATATGTTGGAAAGACATCCTAAAATTACTACAAAACTGGATACCCCTTCAAGACTTCTGCATCCTCAACATCCTTACCTTTATCACTAGAGATATGAACTACAAATAAAACATATCCTTTTTTGTGACTGTACTTCATGTGCATAGTTTTAACCATTTTTATTGATGTTATCTTCTTCTTACCCTGCAAGATTCTTTATTCTCCATTTTCATCCAAGCACTCAATGGTTTTTTTCATAAAAATCCACCTTAGTCTTGTGAAGGTACAAACAATATATACCTAGAATCATATTGTACAATCCCAATGGAAGCACATTCAAATGTGCTAATGTAGGCATATCGTTCATCTCAAATTCACAAACTCTTACCCAATGATGAACTCTTTTCTTAGTACATGTAGCCAACTACACCAACCAAGACTCTGCATGCATTCTTTTCTCAAGCCACACTTATCCACTAGGTCAGGGTTAACATAACCATAATTAGATCTAGGGTCAGTCAAAATATAAACAAATTGATCACAAAGCTTACCATCCATCTTGGTAATAGATGCCTGGTGATTTGCCTACCGACTATCCAATGATACATAGATCCGAGGAATTATTTGTCTGACATCCCCAACTATTTGTGCCTCCTAAGCACCATAGATTTGAGGTCTACCACCCTGATATGACAGAAACTCCTTCTTAAGATGTTGCTTGCCACATATCCAACATTGCAACTGTCTCCTACCATCATCTCTATTTTTCTACTCTCCAAGTCGTGACTCATGTACCTTTTCAACTTCATTAAACTTCTTGTAAGGAAAAACATTCTCTTTCTCACCTACATCTTGAGGTCATGTTCGCTTCAGCGATCATTTACCTTTAGTCTTTTCATTCCCTTTCCAACCTTGTTAAGACTCAGTCTTACACTTTGATTTCTCATAACATTGCTTCAACTTCCCAATGACTTCTTCCAATGATGGAGGCTCATCATACTCAATCCAATCCTTAAATTCTAATGGTGCTCCACTATAAATTCTTGGAAATTTGGCCTTCTCATCCTTAAGATACATCACATACCTTAACAACTCCAATAAATTAGTCGTGTACTCCTCATCTGTCATCGATCTCATCTTCAACTTGTAGAACTCCTTGGATTTACTGTAATAGTACCTCTTGATAAGTAATTCTTCCTAAAAAGTATTTTGAATTCATGCCAACTCAACCCCTTTGTCCTAATGTCTCTGACACGCTTCACATATTCCCACTAGATGTTTTATATCCCTTTGAGACTAAAATATCTATCCCGACCTTCATGTTCTCTATATAATCATGCAGTTCAAAGAACTTCTTCATGCCAAGAAACCAGGCCTCTGCATCTTCTTGTTTCTTCAATTATCCATTGAATATAGGTGGGTTGGATTTATTGAAGTCATCCTACAAATATCCCTTGTCACTCCTCCTATAAGGATGATAGTGATGATGACCATGATACTTGTCTGAGCTAGAACTAGAGTAGAACCCATGTCCACTGCGTATCCTATTAGCTGTATCCAGGAATCTACCATCTCTGACCGTGTCATTCTTGTCTAACCTGTGATCACCATGAGACCGATTAATATGCTCTATTAGTCCTCTCCTCCTATCCATAACCGATCCATGGTTGTACATGTCTCTGCAAGTATGAAAAACTCTAAAGGATAACTGCATTTACCTCTGCTTGTTTCTCTTGTGCCCTGGAAAGTCTCTCTTGTGACTGAATGATACTATCATTATTTTCTTTGCAACTTCTTATCTCTTCCTTCAAACTCCTCAAAGTTTTTCTATGTTTGGAGAGTACTCATCTTGGTTTATCATCTAATCTATAAGGGGAGTCTCGTGAACTACAATCCACCATTTTGAAAGTCATCTTTGATCTTCTTCTTCCTAGAAGTATACCATGTCAAGTAAAACAAAATATAAACATAATGAACATACCTGAATGAAGTTTAGAGGATACTATCTCATCTGCAAAATCAATCCAGATTAACACGATACATATATATTCATAATCACATAAATATACCGACATCATGCATGACAATACCAACTGCATACCATGATCTCATGTGCGACAACCATAACCATCACAATGCATGCATAACAGCCATATAGACATCTAACATGCATGCATGACACACACATTATTCCCACTTGCCAAGCATTGAGCCATGCTATGATACCAATCTATGATATCTGATTTTACGTAAAGATAACAAAAACCTTCTCTGATACCTATATGTAACTACCCCTCCCATATCTACCCACTTTCACTAGCCTACCAAGGTAAACATGAGCTTAGGGCTACTATGACATGACTCGACATCCTAGATCACATTAAGGAAATGGAGTCGACAAAAGAAACCTTATTGACATTCCTTGGGATTTATAGGACCCATAGGAGCTAAACAGCCACTCCAGGTGCCAAAACCCTGAGTTAACTTTCCTTTTTAGTGATCTGGATTCTCAGTTGCTAGCATAACAAGAAAATCCAGTGACTGTAAGCCTTCAATAACATGGATAACCCTACCTCCCAGTGACTGTAATATAGATTTCCCAATTCTGAGCATGTGACCCCAAAATCTTAGCCACTTTTCCAAGGCTAGTATCCAAACCTTTACCTAGAACTTGATAGAACTTTCTAGAATGAGGAATGATACAAGGAAAAATCCATTAATACAAAACTTCATGAATATAATTAGAAGGCCACCAATCATCAAGAATTAGTTGCATACATGCCAGACTACTTTGTTCCTGCCAAATCACATAGCAAACTCTGTTATCCCAACCCATGATGATGCACCTAGACACTACTTAGAGTTTGTACACCCTCCTATAGATGAAGTCTAACATCCACTATACCTCATGCTCATATATCGCCTCAGTTTGTCCTGCCAAAAGTGCATCATTCAACTCCCTCATGATCATCTCCCTAAGTGTGAGATCTGGGGTGAAACATAATGATACTTTTATGGAAAACCATGCAATCCCAAAGCTTATGTCTGTCAACTCACACCCCGAGCAAATGCCACCATCAAGAAATATCTCTCTAGATATACTATTTCCCATCCAATTGTCTCGAGTGAGCCTCTCACGTCTTGTTTCATGTATTGAGACAATCAAAGGGTAGCAACCAAACTCTTTGTAGTTGTAATCTAAATTGGAGAGTGATAGGTGTATAGGTCCCCAAAGGTAGGATCAAGAGCCCGTATGGATACTCAAGGCTAGTCCTATGGATGTCCCTCTCTCTACCTCGAATCTGTTTATAACCCAATCAAAGACATGTCTCCACTAAACACGATGTCCCAAGATGCTCATCCATCCCCTCATCGACTTCAGGTAAGTTGAACCCAATGATATGCTTGATGTCCCTGTCAGGAGTCCTCCTTGGATACATTACTCTATGATCTCATTGTGTAGCACCATACTCCACTAAACACAACCATGTGTCCCTATACACTCCTACATACCACTATGCCTCAAGGCATACCATTGTACACCACCAAATTCCAATGCCTGCTATTGTTTCACCCTGTATCCTCTGGTGTCCCATATGTACCAATGAACCTATTACTCCACCTACAAACCCAATGCGGTGTGAGTCACTCCTCCTACTCCACGATGCAAACCCCTGCACCACGACAGACCACCATATACCTATGTGCTCCTTTGTAGGCCACTACTCGTCATTGCATACCCCTTTACACCAATTTTGTAGGCATCCTACATATCTAGTATATGATAGGAAGCCCTACTTAGATCCCAATGCCAACCTGGGGATCCAACATCTCCAATGTCTGAAACCTCTTGTTGAGCTTCACTCCATATTACGACAATCTCCATAGGTCTAGCCCACTCCAGTAGGTACCAACAAAAAATATCTCACCATCTAACCCCAAGGGAAGTATCGAATGCACCTGTACCCATAGACACAACAACCTCAACATGAGAATATTGTGCCTTGTGTAACTCATGTCGCCTCATCTCACTATCTTGGTCAACATATGAGATTTGACTAGGTTACTTTTCCTCTCTCTCTCTCTAATGTGTATATATAACCTAACAATGTTGCAAGCCCCATCTATGTATGCCTGAAGAGGGTTGCTTTTACACTTCATTGTGTACTACTCTAGTTGTACCATTAGGGAATCGAACAATCCCCCAAGTGAGTTAGCTTGGAAATTGAGTACCTACAAACCGCTCTCATGCCCTCCAACTCCTCATTTTTCTATAGAATGGTCTCTTAGACTACTGTGGCCTTATTTTTCAGTGTTAGAAGGCTGGCCTAGAGCTGTTGAAACTTTTAGGGGCAACTATCATTTTTAAACTTAATCACAACTCTAGATACCTTTGTGTCTTGTAGCACCTCATCAACTTGTTGTGGGCGACTATCATCTGGAAACTTTGTCACAACTCTAGGTACATCATTAATGGAGGGCCCTATGGGTGTATACTGAGCTATCTCCACCAATGTGTCAACCAGGGCTATCTAAGGAATCTCTAATAAGGGTGACTCTTGTGTCATGATGAGTATATCTATGGGATCCTCACAATCCTGTGTGCCCTCAGCCTCATGCTCAACCTCATCCTTAGGCTCATCATTAGTGTACCTACATCTTAGGCCCCATAATCTGAAGTAAGATCCCATCCTGGCCCCATCGTCTAACTACTCTTGTCCCGTCCACTCCCTTTGAGGAGGTTTGTTTCCCTGATTCTGTTAACTTTCCCCACATGGTGTAAATGGATTCACCACCGTGGCATGCACACCTCTAGAGTCTCTATCAAAGGATGAAGATCGTACTGGTCCATCATCCTCCTCAACTGGGCCAACATCTTGTTTGGTTGTGTTATATTCTTTCCACGACTAACCTACGTAGTGAACCGGGGAGTTAGAGGGGGGGTGGAGCCCCCCCTTCATTGCGCTGATTACGTAGTGGGGGCGGCAGCCCCCCTTGTTCAGGGGGTTTGAGGGGGGCGGGTAGCCCCCCTTTACAGGGTCCGGGGCAGTGCCCCGGGAAATTTTTTTTGGGACCCTATATTAGGTTGGGCGAATCTACCTATGGTTTTCGGTCCATGGTTTTGGACGCGATGGTTTTCAGTCCATGGCATTGGATGCTTCGGCATGTATAAATATGTATTGTAACATTGAAAGGAACATAATGAAAAATCAAGCTCGTAGTCCCGATTTTAGGATCCAGTGGGAAATCTCTGTGTGTTTATGTTTTATGTGTTATGCTCTCGCATTTTTTATTTTTCCTGCGATTTAGAATTCGTATGCAGGTAATTTCTGTACGGGGTTAAAACCTACATTTGGTATCAGAATCGTTTTGTCTTCAAGGGGACGACTTTGTTGCTAAGGGGTTTCGCTCGGGCCTATGGTAGACCTTGTTCAGTGGGAGATCCGCGAGATCGATTTTAGTGGTGAAAGAAGATGGCGAGCAGCGGAAAGATAGACACTGAGAAGTTCAAAGGTCAGAGTTTTGAGTTGTGGAAACTCAAGATGGAGGAACTGTTGGTGGATAAAGATCAGTGGATCGCGGTAGATCCGGGTACTAAACCAACGGGAGTGACTGATGAAGAATGGAAGAAGTTGGATCGGAAAGCGAAGAGCATAATAAGATTGTGTGTCTCAGATTCAGTATTGCTGAATGTATCAGGGGAAGCTACGGCGAAGGCTTTGTGGGACAAGTTAGGGACTTTGTACCAATCTAAGTCTCTG
>APFE031690597.1:273789-315729 GCA_000404065.3 Pinus taeda
CATTCCTTGACCTTTCACATCCATCACTCCAACACGCTCCCTACACCTGTTTCCCATCTCATCCTTCCATTCCTGAGCCATCACCAGCCTGATCCCTATCTCTCACATCCCTTCCTACCCGTCCATCACCTTTCCTTCACCTCAGTCCTCCACGGTAGACCATCCTGTAGCAATTCAGAGACATCCTGTAGCAATTCAGAGACATCCTGTAGAAAACCCTGAGTTTCCTGTAGAATCCCCTGCAGACATCCTATAGGAGGTCTTTCACGCAGTTGCTGAGCTTCTGAACGTGGAAAACCTCTGTGGATGAATGCCAAGGGTCCATAGGGACCTCACCTAGCCTCCCCAACCTGTCCCATGCTTTCCTTCCTTTCTCCATCCAATCTGCACAATCCAACCCTAATAAGTAAACAAATCACAATCACTCCACCTACTTAATGAAAAAGTATAAAAACATGTCTTTTATAATGTCAGTAGTTTAGATCCATGCATTTCCACTTGTTAGATGTAGTAGCAGCATTGGTAGAAGTATTACTCATCCTCATCGCTTTATAGAGATTGGACTAGTCAAATTAGGGTTTCCTAGGGTTACATGCTTTGATTTAATTTTAGTTCATTTTTGTCGATTAGCTTAGTCTCCTTTGAGCTAGCTTTCATCCATCATTGATAAAGCTTCTTCTGTGAGCCTATAGAAGTTGGCTTGAGCCCTAGCGAACTTGTGCCAGCTAACCAAGTGACAGCTGCGACAAGAGCTAGTACTTGTGCATATAGCACCGTCGCTTCCAAGTTTGTACGAACAACCGGGTTGATAAAATGAGAGACAGGAAGCCTCAGGAGTTGTAGCATTGTTGCTACAATACTGGAGCTCACCAAGTATCTTATGGCAGAGTGATCTGTATATAAAACAACAATATATCCAGTGATATAATGCCTAAATTTATTTACAGCATGTAATACAACTAAAAACTCTTTTTCAGTTACGGTATAGTTTAGCTCAGTAGGAGACAAATTCTTGCTAATATAATAAATTGCATATGGTTTTTTGTCTTCTTCCTGCCCAAGGACTGCTCCAATAGTTGTGTCTGAAGCATCCGATGAAATTTGAAATGGCAGATCCCAATTTGGGCCTCTGAACACTGGGGTTGTTGACACAAGCTTTTTTAGATCCTCAAAAGCACGGTTGTATTTATTTGTCCAAATAAAATCAACATTCCTTGTCATTGCGTATAGAGGTGCAACTATTTGAGAAAAAAGTTCTATGAATCTCCTATAATAACGAGAAAATCCTAGAAAATTGTGTACCTTTGTCTGTGTGGTAGGAGTAGGTATTAACAAAATTATTTGAATTTTGGCCGGATCTACCTGTATTCCAGCTGCTGAGATATAATGATCTAGGATGAGCCCTTCGTTCATCATCATATAACACTTTTCATGGCTCAAGCAGAGCCTGGTGGCAATACATCATTGAAGCACCTTTTCCAATGTGTTTAGTGCTAGCTCAAAATCATCTCCATATGGTGTGAAATCATCCATATATACTTCAAGCCCTTCATTTATTAAATCTGAAAAGATGCTGAGGATGGCCCTCTGAAATGTGGTAGGGGCATTGCTTAGGTCAAAGAGTGGGACTTTGTAAGAAAATGTTCCCCAAGGACAGGTAAAAGTAGTTTTATCCTGGTCTTAAGGGACAATCTGAATATGATTGTATCCACTGAAGCCATCCAAGAAAGAAAAGAATTTATTTACTGCTAATGTGTCTAATACATGATCAATGAATGGAAGGGGAAAGTGGTCTTTCTGGGTTGCTTTATTTAATTCTCTATAATCTACACAAATCCTCCATTTTCCATTCTTCTTTGGCACCACTACTAGGGGAGAGACCCACTTGTTATAGGAGATGGGATAAATAAAGTTTACATCTAAAAGTTTTTGTAACTCGGCTTTCACAATATCTTTCAGGTGAGGGTTGAATCTCCAATGGGGTTGGCGAACAGGTCTAGCACCCTTTTATGTATAAATGTGTCACATACACAGCTGGGGATCAATTCCCTTCATGTCCGAATAATCCCATGTAAAAGCTTCCTTATATTTTCTCAGTAGTCGGACCAACTTTTCTTCTTGTTTAGGAGTAAGGTTTTTGTTAATGTTCAAGGTTTTTCTTAGCTCAATCTCTATAGTTTTGCTGTTTGAAACAGAGGTATTGGGTATTGATTGATCATGAGTGCCTTTGAGGGGATCTTCTTCTAGTTCATTGTTAAATGCTACCTCTATCATGTGACATTGTACATGGGATCTGGATTCGGATTGGTTAATGAAGTTGTTAATAACGCCATCCTCTGTTTGGTCTTTAAAATCGAGGGCATCTTCTATGTTTAATGGGGACCTAATGTTTTTTGTGAGATATGATATAGGTTGTTTGTTAGTTTTCATTATTGTTAAACTTGGCTGGGCTGGAGGGTATAGGGCTAGATTCTTGATATTACTCCCTCTAGTTATAGTCATACTGCCTTGTCGGCAGCCAATGTAAGCATTAGCAGTCGTAAGCCAAGGTCTACCTAAGATTAAAGGGTTTCCATCGAGTCGGTTTTTGTGGTTGATTAGTAGAAAGTTGGTAGGGTATTCCCAGGAATATACAGATACCATTACATCGTGTAGTGTACCTTCTGGCCTAACTACCAATCGGTCAACCAGTTCCAATAAGGTGGTGGTTGGTTCCACTGATGTAATGCCATGTTTTTAACAAGTGGTGGTTGTTAAAATATTAATTGCAGCCCCTAAATCAACTAGGGCATTTGAAAAGGTTTGTCCATTGATTTGCACTGTCACTATAGGATTCCTTGGGTCTTCATATTTGACAGGTGCTTCTCCTCCTAATAATAGATCAGATAGGGTGCCAACTACTTGGATGATTGGGTTAGTTGTTATTCTCCTCTTTGGCTTTCTTATACATAACTCTTTGATGGTTTTTGCATATATTGGGATATCTTGGATAGCTTGGAGGAGTGGGATTTTTATACACAAATTTCTTAATTCTCCCAGAAGATCAAAGTCAGGATGTTCTATAGGGCGCAGTATGATTAATCATTCTAGGAATGGGGGAGAAGACATGGTTGCTTGGTCATGGGTTTGTTGTCTGACCACATATTCTTCTTGTAGTAGTTGTTCTGTAGGTAACGGATTTTCAATTCGAGTATTTTTATCTCCCTTAGTTTCTATTATGCGCCCAGACCTTAATTGAAGGTTGTTTCACTCCCTTACATCGGTTTCTAGTTCTGGTGTTTCTATTATTTAAACATATTGAACCGGTCTATTATTAGGGTTCGAGTTGGGTTGGGTTGGGTTTTGTGGTCTTAAGTTGGACTGGGGATTCCGTTATAGTGTATATGGCGCTGGAAGTGTGGGTTGAGGGAGAGGGATGGTTCCAACTAGCTGATTCATCGGTCTTTGCCAGTTTGACTGCGAGGCTTGACTCTGCGAAGTGGAAGGGGACCATTGTGTTGGATATGCATTGTTTTGCCAACATGGTGGAGAGTAGGGAAAGTTTGGCCAACTAGTTTGGCTTGTTTGATTTGGCCATGGTGATGAGGGAAATGGTTGTTGTGACCAACTTGGGAAGGGTGGTTGATTTTGCCACATTGTATTATATCGTTGAGCATGATATTGCAGAGGTTGGAAAGAAGAAGATGGATCTGAGGGCATACTTGGTTGTCGTGGATGCCATTGACGGCGCTGATTGAGTAGGTACACTGGTTCTAATTCTTCTTCCACTTCTTTGTACACTGCTTTCAAACCCAGGAGTGAGGGCAATTCTCTGTGAGGTGATCTTTTGTACAAATAGCACAGACTTGAACTGCATCCAATGGGCACTCTTTATGGTTATGTTTCTTTTTGCATCTAAGGCAGAATATTGCCAGGTTTTGCTCTACTTCTGCTTGTTTCTGTTTAGCTTGCATAATATCGAGCTGCATTGTCAGAGTCTCAAATATATCAATTTTGAAATTCTCTAGTAAATTCTCGATTTCTACGCGAGTTACTCCTCCACGAGAGATCTTGTTGTCCCTTGTGAGCATGTCATGTTCCACTGGTTTTAGCCTTGTACTGCCTCTTGAACTCCTAATACATAAATCAATAATGTCAACAAAACTTTCCTGATATATGTCACCTTTTCCCATAATATTTAGTGTTTCAACCCATTGTTCCTTCATCCCTTTAATTAATGTCATTTTTAACACATTGTCGGGTGAGGGTAATGATGCATAAGGAGATCTCTGAAGATTATATTGAAAACATTCAACATACTCTTCTAGTGTCTCATTAGGTGTGGCTGCCATTTGAAATATTTCATCATTTAATTCTCTAGACCTACAATAATCCTGATATTTCTTTAGAAAAGCACCTTTCATCTAATCCCAGTCGTTTATAACACCTCCACCTAACCCCATAAACCATCGTAACGCTGCTTCTTTTAATGTGGAGGGAAATAATTTTAGCTTTTGGGGATTGGTGGTATGTCATACCCCTGGCATAATACATCGAATTCGAACAAAAATGTGTCTGGATCTTCCGTTGTTAGGCCATGGAATGTAGGAATATGCTAGATAGGAATGGCCTTCATAGGTGCATTAACTGTAGTATCTAAAATGGGATATTGCAGTGTGGAGGTTTGAGGTATTTGTTGGTTCTAGGCCATTTGATCAAATATGTGTAATATCCTTCTGGGATTTCTAGGGAGTTATTCTTAGGATTACTAGAAGGAGCAGGAATGGCCTTAACAACACTTCCTTGGTCTAGGATGATGAGAGCTCCTTGTTGAACTAATATCTGGGGGGATCTTAGCTCTTCAGGTTCTTCAGCTTTGTTCTGGATGATTTTGACAGCAATTCGCTTAT
Organism: Pinus taeda; assembly: GCA_000404065.3. Classification (NCBI taxonomy): domain Eukaryota; kingdom Viridiplantae; phylum Streptophyta; class Pinopsida; order Pinales; family Pinaceae; genus Pinus; species Pinus taeda. Next base: position 278,679 of record APFE031690597.1, read on the forward strand.
CTGGGCTGCTAAGTGGTTGAACTATTCCAAGAGGAGATCTTGGTTCTTTTGTTTCCCCTGTTTCTCCTCCTCCTTCGTAGAGATTACTAAGGTTCCCTTCTTGTAAAGATTTTGGGCTAGAATTCTGAATTTCTTGAAAACCTTGCTCTGCTGTTTGGTTGTGCACCATAGCAAAGGCTACAGATGGTGATTCTATGGCCTAAAGGGAGCTAGTAGGTTGTCTAGAGGCAACTTTTCTAGGACCTACTGACGGTTGAGATTATGCTTTTTTAATAATATCATCTATAAAGGTCAACCAGCCAAGGGTCACTGGTCCCTTAGCTTTATCAAGTTTGGGTAGTGGTTTTGGATTATTTTCAGGCTTTTTCTGCTTAGTCATGCACACAAATCAAATACTTATTTCTACCCAAAATAATCAACAAATCTGCAGGAAAGCAGGCGGGGGAGTAGGGCTATTACATGCTTCATACGTAGGTTCTTACCTTCCATTTTTAAAACCCAACTCTCTCCTAGCAGGTACTCACACTACTTTCTTTTCAAAAGAAACAAATGGCTAAACTCTCCTCAGCAACGACACCAAAATGTTGAGTGATAAAAGGTGTCTTTTAACCCCTATTTATCCTACATTAATTATCAATCCAGGCACGATTTTTTATCTCAAGAGTGTACTCAGTTTGAGGCAGCCACTTGTTCAAGAGTAATGTTTGTAGTATAGTGCTTGGAAGAGTAAATGAATGCTAGAAACAAAATCTAATTGTAATGGAAAGAAACTTAAATGCTTTGTAACTAAATCGTTTATTTAGCCGCCATCAGTTGTGAATTCAGTAATGATAACTCTTTCCCCTATAAACTGATGTAAATGAAAATCAATCACAGACAAGATCTCCAATCTGAGAACTTAGACAACAATAGTCAATGTTCGTTACAGTTGTAGATCTTTCTATCCACACTAAAGAAAATACTGGAAATAACAATTCGATTAGCAGAAAAGGAAAAACAACTAAATCTATTGAAAAGGTCGAACAACAAAGCTTAATCTACAGAAATGAATTGAATAGAAATCTTAAGAGAAATGAATTGAACAACAATCTTTAACTAATAAAGGAACAATAAACATAATTAAGTGTAACCACACAACGACTATAGAGTAATTGAATCAATAATCTTATTCTAGCATAATGGACATTAACCACAGGTATAAAGGAATGAAAATTGCAGTTATAATTGAATGGTAGTTAAATGAACAACAATTGCAATTGTAAGTGAACCGTAGTTAAATTAACAGCAATCGCAACTGTAAATGGATAGCAGAATCCGAATTAGACAGTGGAATATTGTTTTAGAATGAACAACATGACATTTTAAGTTGTGAATAATAATCTTGCTATCCAATTACGATTTCGATATAACAGAGAAATTTAGTGAAATGTTCAGAAATAGAAGATTACCGAATAAAGGGAGTTAAGGAAATGCAAAGGAAATCAAACCACACACAACTGTAATTGTAAAATAGTGATACAAGAAGCAAGTGGATCCACTAGGGTCGGGCCCTTAGCCACCAGGGAAGCACTGTTGTGTTTACTCTAGGATTAGATAATGGAACATCAACTGAGTTATATATTAATCATATATGGCAGAGTTACAGCTATCACTCTTCAAAGAGAGTCAATGATAAAAGTTGAGATTACAACAACAAGTTCTACAAATTGATAATAATATCCGCCCCCTAGGCTATCAGCATTGTACCTTTTTATAATGGCCAGGCGGAAGTATCAAGAGTACAAATAAGTCTTGAAGCAGCGATCCCTCAGGATCAAAATCTCCAGTCTATCGTTTTGTCTTCTTGCGCTGATGCCACATTTTCTCTTCCTTTTCCTGGACCATGCACTTCGATCTTGATCTTCTTGTCTGGATACGGCTTCATGTTGAAGGGACAACAGTTGCTTCTACTTTGTCTTTTCCTCCTGAATAGTGATTTTCTATTTCCTTCACTTTCTGTATAGAAAAAGACAATAATTAGTTATTTTGTATCAATCACAAATCTCCTTAATTCTATCATAATTCTTTAACATATTACCATCTTAGAATGTAAAGGAGTTATGATTCAAAGGAAAAGATAAAGAAATAAATGGTAAATACATACCTTTTCCATCTCTCAACATATGCAAATGGGTAACAAAAGGTAGATTTTTAATTTGTGCACTAAAATTCCAAAGAAGCCCAAACATTGAGAAGAAAATTATTTCCTAGATACTAGAGTAACCCTTGAGGTTGAGAGCATATCTTTTTCCACATAGAAGGAGAGTCTAGCACAAAAAATACATGAAAATAGACTCAAAAGCAAAGTGGAACAAACCTTGAATATAAATGAGATAGTGAGACAAAGTTGAACTTGAGAATGGATATTCCCTAAAAGCAACTACAATCCCATAACAAGAATTCCAAAGCTACTGACAGAGTGTTTAATCTAAAATGGCTTACTTTCCCATTACTTCTTGTTTGATTTTGTTTGATTTCTTGTTCTATACATGGTTATCTAACATTCTTTCATTTTGGACGTTTATATTCACTATTAATTGACTCTAATATTTGTTGTTATGTAGTATTGTAGCCTTAAGTTACACCAAAGTGTATTTTTCTCACTCCATTGGAAAATACACTCTTACATAGACCTCCACATTTTTTAATACCAAAATTAATAAAGAAGCGCATACCCAAATATACCACATAGAGGAACAAAACCAGTAGGAACATAACCATACTTGAGTAGCTAAAAAAACAAAGAGAAAACGACAATCCAAAACCCAAGCAGTGGGGGAGCAAGTTCTAGATTCTTATGTCTTTCCACCCAATCAAACTATAACTAAGTACTATCCCACATTCATTAGGATAGAGTGGGTCCATACCTTCAAAACCAAGAGTTCTGGTAGCTTGGAGAATGTTTGAAGTCGTGAGAGGTCACTTCAAGTTAAATGTTGAACCTTGCTAATGGTGCTTGCATATGAGTGACATCTATTGTTTAATATACCTTGTACTTGTCATTCATTTAAACATGAGTTATTGATGACCATTTACCCACAAAAAACCTCATTTTAAACCTGATTGTTGTTGTGGTGAAGGATGTGGTAATATGTTGTTTCTTGAATCTAAAAGCTTCATGTTGCACTCAAGATAGGATTGAGTTTAAGTTTAAACTATAATCTACTTGACCTTTCTTAATCATAGCCAAGCTTCATGTCACACTCGAGCTATGATTGAGTTTAAGTTTAAACTATGATCTACTTGAACTTTCTTAATCATAGCCAAGCTTCATGTCACACTCGAGCTATGATTTGCTTGACACTTCTTATAATAACCATGCCTCATGTTGCACTTGAGCTAGAATTGAGTTTATGATGTGCTTGACTTCTCTTAATCAAAGCCTCAATAATTGTCATGAAGTGTCCTACTACTATTAAATGAGAAATACTAATAGGTGAGAGTCCATGGCACATTGGTATTGCCTAAATCTAGATCAAAAGGATACATGTTTGGTTCATATTTTAGTTCACTAATTCTTCGGGGGTGGTAGGAACTTAGGAGATCATTTTCATCTTAAAGGAATAGTGGAATTGTCAAACACATGGGGTTAAGAATTATTTTTAATAAAGAATCTTACTTACTATTTCAAGGATTAACACATGTTACTTTGGGAAAAATACTATACAATTAACTTTATAATGCGAAACCTCTAATGACGCAGTGCATTATATCATTTGTTCAAAATATACCATTAAAAATTATACCCTTGAAACTTTAACTTGTGAAATTATGTGAACGGATCAAATTTTATTTCTCTTTAAATTTTGTTAAAAATAATTCATTTTAACTAATCTATCCTACACCAATTCACATATTCTAGTATCTACCAACTTAGTATAATTAAAGGGTTCCAACTAGGGTTAGAATTTCAAACCCAACTAAATCCTTCAAATTTAATAGTTTTAGTCTTTTAGTACCAATTTGGAAATTTTCAAAAAATAATGATAAGATTATTCTAATATCCACCAACTTATTTTTCCAATTAAAGTTGGAATTTCAAACCCAACTAAATCCTTCAAATTTAACAATTTCAATTAAAGTTGGAATTTCAAACCCAACTAAATCCTTCGAATTTAACAATTTTAATCATTTTATTACGGATTTTTAAGGATTTTCAATAAAAATTACTTGAAATTCTAGCAAATTTCAAATTGTTCAATTTACCCATCAAATTCTATTTTGTTCCAATAACTAGATTCCTCCTTCCATGACCTTAATTGAAACACTTCTAATCTTTTTATTTGAATTTAGGCTTGTGACATCCATATTATGAAACCTAAAAATACTTTAAGTAAAAATCACATCATATTGAGGCATTTTGAACAACCAGTCCATGACCTTAATTGAAACACTTTTAATCATTTTATTTGAATTTAGGCTTGGTGATCCATATTAAGAAAAATAAAAAAATTAGGTAAAAATCACATCGTCAGAATTGACCATTCTGAAACATCAGTTTGATTCATCGTTATGACAACATAATTTTTTAGGAGTTTTAGAGTTTTCAATAAAAATTAATAAAAAATCTAGTGAATTTCAAATTATCCAATTTACCCATCAAATTAGGGCTCCTCCCTCCATGACCTTAATTGAAATTGGACCTGGATTAAAGTTGGGCAGTACTTTTTGAAAGTCTTTTTGGTGGGTTTTTCTAGTCAAAATCCGGCAACAATTTATCCAATTTACCCATCAAATTAGAGCTCCTCCCTCCATGACCTTAATTGAAATTGGACCTGGATTAAAGTTGGGCAGTACTTTTTGAAAGTCTTTTTGGTGGGTTTTTCTAGTCAAAATCCGGCAACAATTTATTCGAATCGCAAGTTTGAGAGCTAGTTTCTGGACAATCAAAGCGTCCCAGGGGTTTTTCAAGCGCTGAATCCAAATATGTAGTTAAAACCCCATTTTAACTGCAACAAATCAAGATTTAACCTCAATTTCTTCTGCCGGATTCCGTCACCGGAATCTCAAAAAAATCGCATTATAGACAACTCCTAAAGTTGCCACAAGAGCTGAGTTGGTGTTGAGAACCATGAATCAAGTGAGTCAAAAATTTGACCAACCACCGTACCAAAAGAATCCGCTAAGCAAACAGATTGATTGATATTAAATTGATAATAACATGCTTATTGATGGCAGACATTTGTGATTTGAATTTAATAGAGCCGCGTGCATGTGGATTTTCACAGCGATCACATGAACGGTTTAAACTATACCCAATTACCCAGTCTCTACTTTTACGATATGCAAGCAAGAAGCCTTATAATTTTAATACGTCTAATAACAAAATTAATTAGTTAGTGGGATCCGGGAAGGGAGGTGGCGTAACGGCAAAATTAAAGCGAAGGAACGATTTTATTATTTATTTAATTTATTACGAAAATAGTAAGTAGTACAGTTTACCAGCTGAGAAAGAAAACAGATGGCCGTGAGCCAGTAATAGTCTGGCAAGTAAAGTACAGCAGTAATCTGATAATAATTATTTAGTATTCTCCCAGAGCCACGTCGTGGGTTCGACCCCCAGTCCAACTTTCCACGCACGTCCTTCCCCAGAGACAGGAATACCTCCAGTCTCCAGACTCCCAGATTGTGCACAGACATAGAGACAGGCAACTTATTGGGCCTGCAGTCGAATTTTTTAACCGTCGGCAGCAGTGGGGCAGCAACTTGACCACGACGGGCACCGACGCGGGCGCCGTTTTAAAGATTTGACAGCGGTGCCCTCCAGCTCGCCGACGGGTTTCCCGAGGTGTTCTGCATAATATAAAAATCTGCAGAGAACGTGGCCCGTGAACGTGATATTTTTATATGAATTCAGATATTGGCGAAGGGAATTTTAGTTTAGCAGTTGCTGCGGTTCAACCAAAGTTCGAAATCCCGACCCGACATTGACAATCTACTTGATCTGCTCTTAAATCAAAATTTATAGAATGCTTTCAAGGCGCCTACCGGCATGGGAATTCGAATCAGGTATCTCTATTACTTGTTGATTCCTATCTGTAGCGTTAATCTCCAGAGCCGTTAATCTTCTGAGCTTTAAAACTGGTAGATTTTAAATCTCATGGGGATTTGAACTTGGGACTTATTCCTTGGGTTTTAAAACGAAAAATCTTAGCAGGATTGGAGAACAGATAAATTTCATGGGGATTCCAAAATTCATAAATTTTATACGGATTTAAATTCGGCACTCTGATCAGTGGTGTTAATTCTTTCTAAAATAAGAAGTTTATGAAATATAATTATATTTAAACTTGTGATTTGTGATTGTTATTTTTTTTTATCGATAATAGATGGTAATTTTTTTTTATTGATAATAGATTTTGAATGGATATTTTTCTTTGTAATGCTTGGTAAGACTTTTTATTTTCTATTTATGAAAAACAAGTTTACATCATATAGATGAGATAGGTTGTCTCAACGTGCCGAGTGGGAAACTTTGTTTGTGGACCACTTATCCGCGTTATATGTCATCCAAAAATTATATAGTTTAAGGCGATCTACCCAAGCTATATATACATCTATATCATAATACCAGAGAGAGTTTTTGTCTGTCATAAGCATACATTATAAAAGTAAATGCTATCCGCTAAAAACTTAAAAACAGTCACGAACTTGACTATTCCTTTTGGTCCTCTGATGCTGAATCGATCGAGGTTGGGTCGTAAGTGGAGTCTCCTGGTGCATCTGTCATGATACAAGGGATATGCCTTTGGATTCGGTCTAGGCGGATGTCATGCTTGCATAACTGAAATTGTATGGTTTGCAAGTCTTTTTTGTAGTTTGGCATGTCCTAGAGGATCATTGCCATCCCCTTTGATAGTTTCTCCATGACCTTCCCCATCGGGGTTTTCATGAGATGGTATAGGTATAGAGTCTGCTTAAATTGTGTTTATATTCCCCTCGTATTTCTTGGGTCCGGGATTACCTCTCGCCAAACCTCCATTTCCTCTTCTGAGTATGCCTCCTCTTTTATCTATTCCTCTCAGTCTTCTAATATCTTCCTGATGCCTGCATCCGTCCCTACTCTATACGATGTCACTGCTTCATGGATTAGTCTTTCTACTGGCTTTCTTCTCCATCTAGGTTCTGAGGTACCTAGGTTAGCACCCCGAGGCTCCTCCTTTCCCCTTCTGCCACGTCCTCTGCCACGGGCTGGTCTAGCCATGTCACCTGTTGTGTCACCTGTTCACAAAACATTCTAGTTAGATTATGAATTACATTTGCCAACCTTTCCACCATTCTATCGTTGCCCCTCTCCTTGCATCTCCTACCATCCCCGTCTCTGCCCCAATGCCCCTATGCCCATTGCTTTGCTGCCTCATTTCTGTCTGAAGTAACATCGCCTCTCCCCTGCCATGCAATAGCCTCTCTGCCAAAGCTAACAACGCCACTCCCCTGCCATGCAATAGCCTCTTTACCAAAGCTAACAACGCCACTCCCATGCCATACACTATACCCTCTACCTTTTTGGAAATTGCCTCTCTCTGCTCTGTTCCCAGGGATAGAGTCCTGGTGCTCAATTCGCATGACGTTTATAGCCTTACCTTCTCGTCCCTCAAACCATACAATTACTATTACTACCCTCAATTCCTTTCCCTTCTCCCTCCCCTCTGGCCTGAGTGTCTTTCACTCTTCTCTGTCCCTCGCAATTTCCCCACCTCTCATTTGCTTATCTACCTTCTCTCCTTCCACCTTACAGTTTTGGCTGGCTAAATTACTGGTCTGGCCTCCCTCATATTCCGATCCCTGGTGGTCCCTCGCGATACCATTTATAGGTTCGACCTCAATCCCCTTTCCTCTCTGCATTCCCTCCTCTTTGTTTGGACCTCTCATTCCCCTTCCATGTAAACACACAGGCATCATTTCAATTAATGAATATGGCTAGATTACATACCTGATGCTGCCTCGAAGGTGTCGTTGCAGGTTGATGAGCTAATCTTCCTCGTCAGTCCCCTGTCTCTCCTTTGCAACAATCCTCTTCCCATCACCCTTCATTCCTTCATACTCCCCCTTCTTCCTCCTCTGTCCCATCCATCCTCCTGTCATGTCCTTCCCACCTCCGTCACTACTTTGGCACTCGCTGCCACTTCTCCCTTCCAACCTGTACTTCCTCATGCGGGACGCCACCTCACCCATCGCCATGAGTGTGTGGGATGCGGTGGGTTGTACCCATCTTGGTATTTGCCTAATAGCCATATCTGGCCTATTTCCTCGGACAGCCACCCCAATTGGGGAAGATTTTGAATGGATAATTGAATTGACTGAGTATATCTAGATAAGGTCATAGTGAAGTTAGACACTAAATTGGTGTATAAGACTTTCTTGTTTGTTTGTGAGACAAAGAACTCATCTCCCTCTAATAATTTGACTACTAAATCTACGAAGATATATATACTCTACCCGTTTAATTTTGAACTTGTGACCTTTGAAAAAAAATACATACTCTTACCTACTCAAACGGTGTTATATATGTTAATTTTATAATAAATATTTTTTTTTTAATTATAAATTTATTGAAACAAATGAAAACATGAGCCTACTTTTGTAAATGTGCTGTTATATCATATGATAGTGAACACTATTTCTTTAGAAACAGCTTTTTCCCATTTCTAAATAGGCTTATGTGCATCAAAATATTTCTCTAATATTTTAAAATAGTTTTTAATTTAGGTACAATCAAGTTCTACTATAAATGGCCAAGATATTAGATACTCAGAACAATGTTGGTTGATATTTGTTTAAAAGCTTAATCAATAGAAAGTGATTTTCTTGTATTAATTTGATAATTTAATAATTATGGAAATATTTTTTTGAATTAAATAATTTAATATAAAATTAATTTAATTTTATGAATAATTTATCTATAAAAAATAAAATAAAAATTAATCTAATTTCATTTTATATTTGGAAAAAAATACATTGTATGATATTTTAATTTGTATACTAATTTTAATAGTAAAAAAAATCATAAAAATTTTAATACATTATATTTTTACCAATATTAATATAATAATTTAAAATATCATATTTAATATTAAAATATATAATATTAAGCTATTATGATTACACATTCATATAACTCATCATATTAATATTAAATAATATATAATATTAAACTATTCTGATTTTCATAATTCCATAACTCCTTTAACTAGCGTTCCATATTTTAAAATAACACATAAATTTATCTAATATCAATTTTAATATCAATATAAATTCAATCACTTTTCAACTTGCCATAAATCATAAATTTTTCAACTTGGCATAAACTATAATGTGTAGTCTAAAGAGATAAAAGAGTTGCTCGGAAAGTTATGGAAATTCCAGTCATATTTAGTAGTCTAACGAGATAGAGGAGTTGCCCAGAAAGTTATGGAAATTACAGTTATATTTAGAGAAAATCCGGCAAGGATTTTTGTAAATCCAAGTTATAGTTGTTAAACTTTAAAATTTTAGGTGTCCCAGATGTTTTTGATGGTGCTGAATCCATTTCCAACCAAAAAACATGATTCACAAAGTACACTACTTTCTTACAAGATTTTTGAAATTTTATTTCTCGGATTCCCAACCCTTTTGATCGTCCAAGGCAACTTCTTCTGCCTCGCTTACCTAAAATTTAAATTTAAAAAAAAAATTACCAAAAAGATTAATTATATTGTTATTAAAAAAAAATATTTATTTTTTGCAATCTTTTTTAAATGTAATTATTTTATCATTTACATGAGGGTTTAGCAATAATTCACTTAATATTGCTTCCTTATGAGTTGCAATATATTGATTGAGCCAATAGGCTCATTCTACAACTCAATTTGAAGTTGATACATGTAATAAAATTAAAATATTCTCTAAATAGAAAAGAAATGTTGGCTATAATAAATAAATTAAAAGGAATATATTGTGCATTTTTAATTAGTTGTCCATGTGACCTAATATAATTTCATGTAAAGTAATTAGAAGTAAAAAAATTATGTGACTAATATATTTTTCAAAAATATTTTAACATGTTATTTAAATAAATTATTTGAAGATCTATGTTAACTAATTTATGTGAATATCAACGTGAATACACGTTTCTTTTTTGCACTCTAAAATAAGTTTGCACTTGAAGAAATTTGATAGCTCTATTCGTCTTAGATTTGAGCTTAAATTATTTACAACATAATGAAGAAAGAACTAGCTTAAAATGTGTTATAAGTAAATTAAAATATAAAGTAAAGTTCAATTTTATTCATATATTGATGAATTAATTTTATAAATAGTAAAATGAAGATGATTTAATTTAAAAAAATATTAACAAAAATTTATGATATATATATTTATTTGTACTAATTATATAGATTAATGATATTTTTCAAAAAAAAAGAAACTTTAGAACTTGTTTTATTTTATTATTATCTATTATTATTTATTATTTATGTGTAATTCCTTGGGGTTTTTTATAAAGATACGTCCATTTATGTTTTAAATGTCATTTTAAAGATATGTTTAAAAATAATTTGTTTACGTCTATAAGTTAAATAATATAGATGATAATGAGGTTATCAAAGAGTGGTAATCTAATATAATGATTAATCTGGATGTATAAATGAGTCTATTTTTTTACTTATGTTTGCATTTGGGGTAGTATCGGATGTCTAGCACAATAATTGATTGGAGACTAACACCAATGAAGATCATTACCGATACCAAAAAATGGTTTGAGAAAATTCCTTAAACAGATTTAGAAAGATTTAAATATTAATATTTTAGATGGAGTCCTAAGTCTAAACTTAGGTAAAATAAAATATTAATGTGAATTAATATAAAACTATGTTAGAAGGGTCCAAAAGTCATGGATAAAGCCAGATTTAATCTTAGCCATTGATTAGAGACTTAATCTCAGCCGTTGAATTGTGAACTAGAAAAGTATAAGAGGAGGCTTGAGGGTCACTTGGAGAACGCACCGAGTTGATCAAGAATTTCGATTTCTAGGGCAAGAATTGTTGAGGATATTGAACGAGTGATCAGAGTTACAACTGAGGAGTGAATACAAAAGCAGAGAGGCAGAGAGGGTACCGGGAGCATCAGCGCAGAGGTTGGGAGAGAGGGACGCAAAGCCAGCTAGAGGCCACATAGAGCCAGTCAAGGCCCAAGGAGAGGCAGCTAGGAGTTGCGCAGTGTGAGAGAGAGCTAGCGTGGGTGACGCAAAGGCTCTAGAGGTTGACGCAGTACCTCTAGAGGTTAACGTTGGGCCAGAGAGGCTGACACAGTCCCTAGAGGTAGATGTTGGATATTTTGTGTGGCAGATTAGAGTTGAGAGCTGTGGGATTGTTCATCCAAGGTTTTAGCTAGAATATATGTCTCTGACTGAGAGGTACCACTGCTGAGATCATTCTCTGTTGGGTGAGCCGGTTTGGCACCCAGATTGTATTCTGAAATTGCTTAATAATAAAACCCTAAGATAGCTGGACTGGTTTTCCCACATTGGGTTTTTTCGAGGACATTAGTCCAAAAACAACAGTGTCACTTGTGTGCTTGTTTTTCCTTTAGTTGATGATCTGTAATGTGTTGAGCATGTACTCATATTTATTTCCAGTATTTACGTGGTAAATAACTTGTTAATTAAACAAAACAAGTAGGAAGAAATAAATCATAAAGTACATGAAGGATTTCTAACAGTTGGACTTATAAATTCCAACATGGTATCAGAGCGTGGTTGCATATCATAGGAGAACTAAGTGGATCAGTTGAGCAGAGCAGCAACAACAGAAACAACTGTCTCGAGTGACATAAGTTGTTCCTAATGGAGAAGTAGCAAGGAAGGGGTGATGCAGTTCTTGCATCATCAAGTTTGAGCCGGGAGGAGGATCAGCGTAGTGGCAGAAGGGAGCAGACCTGACCTACGTAGTGTCTGGTCATCTTTCTCAGTCAGGAAGGATTGACGCCCATGGCTAGGAGGTGTAGATTTTGCTAATGTCGGGATTACGCAGAGCCTAGAAGCTTTAACCTTCAGTTTGTTGAGGCATATGAGGTTGTGGGTAAGTTGCGAAGTGAAGCTGGTGGGGTATTGTGGTTAGAACAACACCTAACAGGGCAAGACCAAGGAGGAGGGAGTTACTGTCAAGGATTTCTAGCAAAGAAATTTCGATCAATGGTGTAGTTACACTAGCGGTCGGAGTGGGGGCATCTCGACATTGACAGAGGGGTTCTAGGAGGGAAATCAAGGCCCAGAGGGAGTCACACTGAGAACTTCTAGGAGGGAAGTAGAGGAGAAATGAAATGTCAATGAAGAGGGTAAGAGACCAGGATAAATTGGACGAAGCCTCAAACTTTGTAGTTTGGAAGGCCAGAATCTTGTCTGTTCTAGACAGGAATCATCTCAAGAACTTCGCCTTGAAAACGATAGCGATCCCATTTGACCCAGTTGAGAATGATAAGTACGAGGAAGCAATGATGAGGGGAAAGAGCATCATGCTTGACGGGGTCAAGGACCATGTAGCACCACATATTTCCAAAAATGAAATGACAAATGCGATGTGGGAGGCCCTAACAAAATTGTATCAGCACACTTCTGTGCAGAGGAATATGCTACTAGAAAATCAGTTGTGGTCATACCAAATGCAGAAGGGAGAACAGATCGACACCTTCCTCGGTCTATTGAAGGAGATCCGGGATCATATAACTTCCATAGGGGCCATGCCAAATCAAGAATTGATGGTGAAGACAACCCTGAACGTAGTCTTAGAAGACTAGGAGGTGTTTGTCCAGAGCATACTGGGCAGGTCAACCCTTTTAGATTGGGAGGAACTTTGGGCAACTCTTCACCAAGAAGAGATCAAAAGGCTAACCAAGGCAGGAAGCAATGGCAAGGGGGTCAGAATCAAGAAGGAGGAAGAGGAGGATGATTCCCTAGCATCTAAGGGAAAGTAGGAGAAAAGAAATAAGAAGGAACTCTCCAAGGTCAAATGCTTCCACTATGGGGAACTAGGTCACTATGTGAGCCAGTGTCCAAGGAAGAAGAGCAAGGGAGAGGCCTCCAAGACCAAGGTTGCGCCAGCAAGTGCGGATAAGGAAGTGGAGACAGATGATGACTATGCCATGAGTGCTCACACACCACTTGAGAGAAAGTTGGGAGACATTGAGCTGTAGTCAGATGGACTAGGCGATGAGGGGCAGGATCCTCAAGGTACCCAGCCTCTTGGATTATACCTTGCTACAGGAGCCCCGAAGAGGAGTAGTAGTATTGGAAGATGCCAGTAGAGACGAATGCAGATGGAGCGGTAGAGGGAGCTACACTGTAGGAGTCCTAGGACATCATGAGGCAGCAGTGCGAGGAGCATCGAGTTGTTGTAGCAGTCCAAAGGTCAGAGAGGGAGAACTTGTCAACAACAAAAGGAGTTTTAGCATTGTGGTTGTCTCAAGCCTGACAGAGATGTCAGATTTGGTAGATCAGTTACTTACTTCTCAGTAACTGAGTTACATTGCAATAGTTAGCACTGGTAGTGCTATGGGTAGCACGATGCAACATGATGAGAGGGGCTATCGTACGAATGCAATAGTGGCAGTGGAAGGGCCATGGGTAGCAGTACATGATGCATTAGTACAGAGGATGTTGGGTAACAAGCATAACATCAACACCATGACTGATGCTAGATGATCAGGGTGATACTGAGTGAAGAGTATTACTAGAGCATAGTCCTCACTAAGAGGGAGTGTTGATTTGGGGTAGAAGTGGATGTGCTCTAGCCACGAAAATTGTTGGAGAGGCTAAAGCACATGAGATCTCCAATACCCAAAAATGGTTTGGGCATATTCTAAACAATTTGGGAGATATTAAAATAATTATTATTTTTAATGGAGTCCCTAAGTCTAAACTTAGGGAAAATGAAATGTTAATGTGAATTAATATAAAACTGCTTTAGAAGGGTCCAAAAGTCATGGATCAAGCGAGAGTTAATCTTAGCCATTGATTAAGGACTTAATCTCGGCTGTTGAATTGTGAATGAGAAAATTATAAGAGGAGGCTTGAGGGTCACTTGGAGGACACACCGAGTTGATCAAGAATTCGATTTTTTGGGGAAAGGCTTACTGACAAAATCGAAGGAGTGATCAGAGTTGCAGCTGAGGGGCAATGAATACAGAAGCAGAGAGGTAGAGAGGGTACTGGGAGCATCAATGTAGAAGCTAGGAGAGAGGGACGCAGAGCCAGTTAGATGCCACACAAAGTTAGTCAGGGCCCATGCAGAGGCAGCCAAGAGCTGCGCAGTGCCAGAGAGAGCCAGCATGGGTGATGCAAAGGCTCGAAAGGGTGACGCAGGGCGAGTTGGGGTGACGCTATGCTGACACTGGGCCAGAGAGGCTGACACAGTCCCTAGAGGTAGACATTGGAGATTTCGTGGGGTAGATTGGAGTTGAGAGCTGTGGGATTGTTCATCTGGGGTTTTAGCCGAAATATCTGTCTCCAACTGAGAGGTACTATTGCCGAGATCATTCTTTGTTGGGTGAGCCGGTTTGGCACCCATATTGTATTATGAAACTGCTTAATAATAAAAACCTCAAATAGTTGCACCAGTTTTTCCGCATTGGGTTTTTCCGGGGACATTAGTCCAAAAAAACAGTGTCACTTATGTGCTTGTTTTTCCTTCAGTTGATGATCTGTAATGTGTTGAGCATGTACTCGTATTTATTTCCAGTATTTACATGGTAAATAACTTGTTAATTAAGCATAACAAGTAGGAAGAAATAAATCAAAAAGTGCATGAAGGATTTCTAACAGTTAGACTTAGAACTTCCAATAGCTTAGCCTTTCTCTCTCCTCCTTTATATAGTCGAAGTTATAAATATCATTTGTCTAGTAGTGCTTCATAGTACCATGTTTTATAATACCTTTTCTCCCAAGTTGAATGAAAATGAAAGATCTGCAAAAGAATAAATGACATCTTGGAAAGACTTTCTATTTTGATAAAAAAATCTCCATTGAAAAAGACTTTTAAGCCACATTAGTGGGCTTTTATAGTCACATGTTCTTAATATTCTATATAGTTTAAACCGGGATTCATGTAATCTTGTAGAAAGCTTCCATCTAGCTATTTGAATTAGGTATAATACAAATTTTGAGTTCCACTCTCTCTAAAGTTTGTATTTATTTTTCAAGAATTTGAGTCAGTTCATAGGTGCAAAACTGATTAAAGAATCATTTGTCATTCACAAAACTTAGGTCATGGTGAAACTTCAATCATCCCAAAAAAACTTGCTATATTCTTGTCAAATTTGTGGTACAAAAATGATTAAAGAATCATTTTGTCATTCACAAAGCTTAGGTCATGGTGAAACTTCAATCATCCCTAAAAAACTTGCTAGATCCTTGTCAAATTTGTGGTACAGGGACTTTTTGTTATAATATTAGCTTACTTTGTTGGTATGTAATAGTAAACTTTGTTCAAGCTTGTTAACATTGGTGTTATGGTCAATGAAGTCACCTAATCTTGTAACAAACATCCATCTAATTGCTAGAATTTAATGGTACAAAAAGTGAAAGTTAGATAGATATATATTAAATTCACTTTCATTTTCAATAAAAAAAATAATACTATTTTGTATATTTTAATAAAGAAAAGGAAAAAAAAAAAAATAACATATTGTTAAAATTTTTTTATACTATAAAAATAAAAAAATTAAAATAAACACTTTTTTGAAAACATTTCTTTTTCTATATTAATAAATACTAATGTAGTAAATTTGGAATATATATATAAACACACGATCTACCATTCAATATGGTGGTAAAATTGAAATTTAATATATAATGAAATATTATTATTAATCAATATTAATGATTAAAATGTTTCATGAAAATTTAGTTATCAAATTCCTAAATTTTTAACAAGCAATTTTTTACTTAAAAATGTTATTCTTATTTATGCATATACATAAGATTTTGATTATAAATTTTAATAGCAATATAAATTTAATCACTTTTCAACTTGTGATAAACCATACATATATGTTACATTGATTTATTTTTACAATTTAAAAAAAAAATGATTTATTCAAAAACGTTATAGAGTTAATTATCATTTAAGTTAATCTTATAGTAAATATTTGGCTGCAAATTTAATAAAAATTTAATAGAAATTTCAAATTTCACCAACCATCCTTATTTTGTAAATAATAAAATGTTGTTTTTAGAAATCTTATTGGTTCTAAACATGTCTAAGTTACATCAATATTTTAGATAGCTAAAAACTTTAACATTTTGTACCATTGAATTCTAGCAACTAGTTGGATATTTACTACAGGATTAGATGGCTTTCATTGACTACGACACTAACAAACTCTAACAATGTTTACATTACATACCAAACAAAATAAGCTAATATTCTAACAAAAGGTCTCTCTACTGCAAATTTGACAATAATTTAACATTTTTTTGGGGGATGGTCAAAGTTCCACCATGATCCAATTTTTGGGCATGGTAAAAGGTCCCTCTACTGCAAATTTGACAAGAATTTAACAATTTTTTTAAGGATGGTCAAACTTCCACCATGATCCAATTTTAAGGGATGGTAGAATGACACTTCCACCATGATCCAATTTTGGGGCATGGTAGAATGACACTTTCATGCATTTTTCACTTATGAAATGACACAAATTCTTTAAAAATCAATAAAATTTTTAGATAGATTAGAACTCAAATTCCTTATTTTATCTGATTCAAACAACTGCACAAAATTATAGAAGTCCCATTTAAAAACATGTAACTTTTAAAGCCCACCAATATGGCTAGAAGTCTTTTTCAATAGAGTTTTTGTTTTTTTTGTTTTTAATTTGTTTTAAGTACAAATCCTTTCAAAAAAGGTATCATTTTCATTTAATGTGTGAAAAAAGTATTATAAAACATAGTAACAACTGCACAAAATTATAGAAGTCCCATTTAAAAACATGTAACTTTTAAAGCTCACAAATATGGCTATAAGTCTTTTTCAATAGAGTTTTTGTTTTTTTTTGTTTAATTTGTTTTAAGTACAAATCCTTTCAAAAAAGGTATCATTTTCATTTAATGTGTGAAAAAAGTATTATAAAACATAGTACTATGAAGTACTACCCGACAAAGAATAATTTATATCTTTACCCATATAAAGAAGGAGAAGAAATGACAAGCAAGCATATAGACTTACTGTACAACCAATTAATCATTATATTAAGTACCACTCTTTTATAACTTCACCATAACAACTTTGATAGCTAATGAATACAATCATTTATATTACTAAACATTACAAGTAAACAATTATTTTTACAAGATATCTTATCATTACATAAAATTTAAAAAGACTATATTTATTAAAATCCTATCCCAAAACTAATTCACACAAAAATTCAAATCTAATATATATTTTTAAATCATTAATTTAAAAAATTATTTTAAAAAAAAATCTATCATCACTTCATATATATATATAATTATTTAAATCAGACAATACTTATTTTACTATTTATAAAATTAATTCAAACATATACATAAAATTGAAATCAATATTCTTTTTTACTTTATATTCAATTAAACAAAAAAAACTACTAATCCTATCCCAAAACTAATTCACACAGAAATTCAAATCTAATATATTTTTTTTAAATCTATCATCACTCTCATATATATATATAATTATTTAAATCAGACAATACTTATTTTACTATTTATAAAATTAATTCATTTAACATCTAAATAAAATTGAAATCAATATGCTTTTTTACTTTATATTCAATTAAACAAAAAAACTACTCATCTTAAATAAGTTATTCATTCCATTATTGTGCAAATAATTTAATTATCAACCTAACATATTGTAAATGATCAAACAAATAATAAATAAGTTATTCATTCCATTATTGTGCAAATAATTTAGTTATCAACCTAACATATTGTAAATGATCAAACAAATAATAAAAAAATATATTTAGAAACTATTGCAAAAGATAGATTAGAAGCTTTAGTAACAACATTATTAATTTTTATTAAAATAGTAATTTTAATTCTTTTAAAATATTTTATAAGAATAAACAGAAATTATTGTTATTAACGAAAGTTTTTAAATATTAATCTTTATTAAAATAGTAATTTTAATTCTTTTAAAAAATTTATAGAATAAACAGAATTTATTGTTATTAACGAGGGTTTGTTGGTTTATTGTTGGTTTATACACACACATTAACAATTAAAAGAAACTATCTATTATTATATCACAAAAACGTATAAAATTTTAGGAAATGAGACTGTATTGATTTTTATTATATATTCAAATTAGAATGTATTGGTTTTAGTTTTCATATTAGTTTTAATACATTCTATATGTTATTATCTAAATAATTATATATAATATAATTATTTTGGATAAAAATTTTAAAAATTAATACGATTTTTTTAAATATTTTTTTCCTAATATTAATAAATATTAAAAGTAGTATATAGTAAAATATTGGAATATATATAAATATAATAGTGTAGTAAAATAATAATAAAAATAATAATATAATAATAATATATTTATTTTATCATATTTAATGATTTAATGTATCATCATTGAAAATTTAGTTATCACATTTTTAGAATTTCTAACAAGCAGTTGTATACTTAAAAATGTTATTCTCATTTATGCATATTCATAAGATTTTGATTATAAATTTAATCACTTTTCAACTTGTGATAAACCATACATATATGTTACATTGATTTATTTTTACAATTAAAAAAATTATTTATTCAAAAATGTTATAGACTTAGTTATCATTTAAGTGAATTTTATAGTAAATATTTGGCTCCAAATTCAATAGAACCTTCAAATTTCACCAACCATCCATATTTTGTAAATAATAAAATGTTGTTTTTAGAAATATTATTGGTTCTAAACATGTCTAAGTTACATCAATATTTTAGATAGATAAAAAACTTTAACATTTTGTACCATTGAATTCTAGCAACTAGTTGGATATTTGCTGCAGGATTAGATGGCTTCATTGACTATGACACAATGGTTAATAGACTCTAACAATGTTTACTATTACATACCAAAAAAAATAAGCTAATTTTTTAACAAAAGGTCCCTCTACTGCAAATTTGACAAGAATTTAGCACTTTTTTTTAGGGATGGTCAAAGTTCCACCATGATCCAATTTTTGGGCATGGTAGAATGACACTTTCATCCATTTTTCCCTTATGAAATGATACAAATTCTTAAAAAATCAATAAAATTTTTAGATAGATTAGAACTCAAATTCCTTATTTTATCAAATTCAAACAACTGCACAAAATTACAAAATTCTCATTTAAAAACATGTAACTTTGAAAGCCCACCAATATGGCTAGAAGTCCTTTTCAATAGGTTTTTTTTTCTTTTTTAAGATAAAAATCCTTTCAAAAAAGTATCATTTTCATTTAATGTGTGAGAAAGGTATTATAAAGCATAGTATTATAAAGTACTATCGGACAAAGGATAATTTATATCTTTGACTATACAAAGAATGAGAAGAAATGACAAGCAAACAGATAGACTTACTGTACAACCAATTAATCATTATATTAAGTACCACTCTTTTATAACTTCACCATAAAAACTTTGATAGGGAATGAATATCATCATTTATATTACTAAACATTACAAGTAAACAATTATTTTTACAAGATATTTTATCATTACATAAAACTTAAAAAAACTATCTTTATTTAAATCTTATCCCAAAACTAATTCACACAAAAATTCAAATCTAATATTTTTTTTAAATCATTAATTTTTAAAATTATTTTCTATCCTAATCTTATATATAATTAATTATTATTATTTAAATTAGATAATATTCATTTACTATTTATAAATTAATTAATTTATATGTATATATAAATAAAATTGAAATCAATATTCTTTTTTACTTTAAATAAGAAACTACTTATTTTGAATAAGTTGTTCATTTCATTATGGTGCAAATAATTTAGTTATCAACTTAACATATTGTAAATGATAAAACAAATGATTAAAAACTATATTTAGAAACTATTGCAAAAAATAGGTTAGAAGTAACAATATTATTAATCTTTATTAAAATGGTAATTTTAATTCTTTTAAAATGTTTATAGAACTAGCATTTGCATCAGATGTTGTAAAGGAAATGTCATAAGGCATAAATTGAAGAACACAAATACAACAAAAGAATACTTTGATAAAGAACAAAAATATATTGAACGCTCAAATCAATGCCCCATGCCCCATCAACTGGAACCACTTAGTAGACATATCTATCAACATTAGGATTATGCACAATGATCAAGAAATTTCCCATATACAAATAGCACCTTCCACAACAACCTTTTGTCACATCCACATTTTAAAAAATGCCTTGGAACATGATTGGAATCTCCCATATTGGAATTAGTATGGTGTAACATCCCATGCCCATTTCGAATTACCCGCCAAGAAAGAAATCAGAGTCAAAAATGGAAATCAGTGTCGAGATTCATACGCAGCAAAAGCTAATCATTAAACAGTCTAGGAGTGGGAAGGCGGGACAATTATCATTATCAAAGTATTCTTTTGTTGTATTTGTGTTCTTCAATTTATGTCTTAGGTCATTTCCTTTGCAACATGTGGTACAAATGCTAGTATAATTCCTTATAATTATTGCTTTTACCATTTATAATCTACTTATATCCAAATTAATACACTTTGTAAAGTGTATTTGTACTAATTGAAATTAGCTCACACCTCTCATTAACTTAATTTCACACCTCTCATTAACTTTTTAATTAAATTTTATATGTAGTAGAATTCTTTAAGGTTAATGTTTAATTTATCCAATTTGTTGTTTTGTTAGATAAAAATAATTAAACGAAATATGAGTTTGATGTAAACCAAATTGAATAAAAACTATTTAAAATATTGTTTCTACTAAGCTCATACTTTCATTTAAATATGTTTTTGATGCAATTTACTCTTCCATAAATTCCATTATTGTGGAATCACATTAATTGTTATTTTTCTAATTTCATAAACTCAAATGAGATTCTCAAAACTTGAATACACAACCTAAAAGCATGATAAATGTATAAAATTAAATCATATTATAAAATTAATATAAATTATTATGAGTATATTTTCTTTTATTAATAAATAGTATAATTTGTCAGTGGCATCCACGAACAACTTTTACTTCCTTTTACAATATTTTCAGTAAAAACAGTGGGCCGTGTGACCTAAATTTTTTTACCTCTTTTTATAGTACCTTTAGCAAAAATGAAGACAGATGAATCCACAACAACATATAGACCCACTTTACTGCAGGTTCTGAGGAATTCCTTGTCCAGAAAAACACTCCTAGTAGCCACTATTCAACCATTGTTGGCATTTTCTATCATTGAGATGAGATGGTCATTGCCCAGATCCAACAGTTCCAACAACGAGATTGGCAGCAGAGGATCTATCCGAATGGAATTTACCCCTCTATGAATTAAATCTAGGCAGATTGCAACTTGAAGAGGCATGGTGAGAGCCACTGGTTGAGGATCTATGCGAATGGAATTTACCCCTCTATGAATTAAATCTAGGCAGATTGCAACTCGGAGAGGCTTGGTGAGAGCCACTGGTTGAAGAATATTTCTGTAAAATTAATTCGCAATTTAGCGGTTTTATTGATTACTTGTTGCATAGACGGCGTAGCTGCACATCATATTGTTGTCCATTAAGTCAATCCCAGGAGGCACAATATTATTTTTTTATATCCATCTCTCGAACATTGTGGAGATTTCTGCATTTTTGAAAGCCATTTATGGAATTAGTACAATGCTTTGCTGCCCATGAAGTCAACACCACCCGACACCTTGTGGACATTTCTGCATCTTTTGAAAATCATTTAGGGAATTAGTATGCCGTAACAACCCATACCCAATTCGAATTATTTGTCAAGAAAGAAATGAGTCAAAAATGGAAATCAACACCGAGATTCATAAGCAGTAGAAGCTAATCATTAAACAGTCTAGGAGTGGGAAGGCGGGATAGAACTATGGTCCAAGTACTGTGATGGAGAGCTCGTAGTGTTTCCCAACCTTTAATTGATGACGGGAAGCCGAAACCACAAGTGAAGCCAAAACTGTTATGGACTATCAAATTTGCATTGATCAGGCGGTTAGGGAGTTACAACTACCTCAGTATAATCGAACCACTCAACATGGCTCAATCGTCTAACATGTCATCTAATGGTGCAAAGTAATGACACCTAGGCAGAAAGTAAAGTTTATTTCATAGGGAATGCCTTATGACGTAATAAATAAAATTTATTGTTATTAACGATGGTGTGTTGGTTTATACAGATACACACATTAACAAGGGATTATCTTACTTATATCACAAAACATATAAAATTTTAGGAAATGAGACTATATTGATTTTTATTATATATTCAAATGAGAATGTATTTGTTTTCATTTTATATTAGTTTTAGCATTCCATATATTATTATCTAAATAATTATATTATATATAATTGAATTTTTTTGAAGTTATTTGATCGTGTAACAATTTTTTTTTAATGTTTGCAGTAAAGAAATTAATTTTTTAATAATTTAGATTTCTAATTCAATTTTCCAATCCATTATGACAAATGTTTGTAATGTAAACATAAATAATTAATTTAGTTAAAACTAAAATAAAATAAAAGAGGTGTAAATCTTTCCATAATTAAAATTAAATAAAAAAAAAAAAATAGAATTAATAATTATAATTATAATTATGAAATTAGAAAGTTAAATTAAACCATAAAGTTAAGGTGGTTAACAGTGGCGGTATTTGTTATAATGCAACCTATTTAAAAGCTTAACAAAAACATAAAAAAAATAAAATGAAATACCAATTTAAATCCATCTTAAATCTAAATTTAATCCTATTTACTTTCAATAAATTAAAATTCAAAATTAAATAAAACTTATCTAAATATCATTCAATTATACATAAAACTTAATTTATAATAAAACTTTAACTATACTAATTATTTTTACCTTTTTTATTAAATTTATATTAAAAATTATTTTATAATATAGTCCATAATTATCTCTACAAACCTGTGCTCCCATCTGCTGTGTTATACACAGAATGATCTTTGTCATCTTCCATATTTGTGGATAAATATATAAATGCATTTAACAAAATTAATTCAAAAATAAAAAATACCATGGTTGGAATTTGAAATTAATGTGTTTGATCCAAACTCACTCATAATTATCATTATGTTAATCAAGAGTAAAAATACCAATGTTGGAATTGATCCAATGTTGGAATTGATCTTTGTGGATAGATACATAAATGCATTTAACAAAATTAATACCTTAAACTCAACTTATTTCCGGATCAACAAAGCTAACTAGTTATTTCATAATCTAGATCCAAACTCATTCACAATTGTAGTGCACATTAACCAAGAATAGAAAATACCATTGTTGGAATTTCAAATTAATGATTTTGATCCAAACTCCGTTATAATTATAATGCACATTATTCAAGAATAGAAAATACCATGGTTGGTATTTGAAATTAATCAACCATATAAAATATTATGGTTGGAATTTGAAATTAATGGTTTATAATTGTTTTTATTGTGATTTTTTTAGAGTTTTGGGTATTAGAATTTGACATTAAAAATTGTGGTGAAATCTTGATTTGTGTTATTTATACTAGTTTTTTGATTATATATATGGATTCTATATCCTAAAATTTTTTTAAGGCATTTCTATTGTGTAGGGGTTAACCCTCGAAACTTGTAATTTTAGTGAATTCCAACCAAATTTTAGAAAAATTAGACTATAAAAATCTAAAAAAAAATTCCAAAAAAACACACTAAAAACAATTAATTTAGATGATATAACTAAATGCATTTAAACATTTTTATTATGTTTAATGATAAAAGTATAAATTTTTCAATTTCAATTTATAGTAAAAATTTATATTCAATAAATTTATAAGTAAAATTATTTATATTCAATAATTTAATTATTAGATTTTAATAATATAATAGAGTTTTCATCATATTAAAATTAATATTATTATGTTCACCTAAAATATCTTTTAGGTAAGCATTTATTTATTTATGTAATGTTGGAGTCATCTTAGAATAAATAACATATCCCTATATTGGAATTTCTTGGCAAATTAATTTTCCGATTAAAACACCGGAAATATGTGTATTTTGGTGTAGCGTTGCCATTCTCGGAAAAGGAAGGGAAACTCTATTTACCAAAAAAACATAGATATACTTTTTATAATCACGATGCCGTTCCGTTGGTTCGCTGAGTGTACACGTGTTGCTCTGACACGTGTCCGTGCATGGCCCAGTCTGGCCAAGTGGACGGTTTGCAGATGTAGGCCCGCCAGTCGACAAGCCCTGAGCAGGCTCCCTGCCCGGCTGAGGGGTTGGGGGGCCTGGTCATGTGAACCCCATGTGACTGCACACTTCCCTTTGACCCGCTCCCCTGATTTTCAACGGACCCCGGAGAGCGACATAGTGACGGTAACAGGGACGTACTGTCCATGGCTCTGATTGCTGGCATGGCCTGTGATTGTGATGACGTGACAAGAAAAAATAATAAAAAACTAAAATACGGAAGCACACCCGCGTCACCGGGTCCCGATCCGCTTTATTAACATCGCAATCTTTCTGCATTCGCTGAGAATTCATTCGTCACTTCTCGCACCCACAGTGGATTCCATCCGATAACTTTTGATGCCATTTACCCTCTGAAGTCCCAAGATCCCTTGCATCTTTTCCGCCATTGGTGAAGCGGCAAGCCCTCTTTCTGAGCTTTCTTGGGTTTTTTCCAGGTTTTTCCAGGTTTAATGGTGTATGAGTGGCGCCGTGAAGAAAATGGGCCAGTGCTTTTCCGGCCACGCCAAGGCCGAAGGGCAATGGAAGACGGCCAAGGAAGAGCCTGGCGGACAGACGGCAACAGAGGCCTATCCTAGAAAAAGAAGCAGGGCTTCTTCGTCTCCGGCAGATCATGGCTTAGGCAGGCGATGCGCGGCTCGGGCAAAGGAACAGCGGGCCAGATTCTACATACTCCGCCGCTGTATCACTATACTTTTGTGTTGGCACCAATGCGGTGAAGATTCCTGAGGCATGTAGTTTTAGTTAGCGAGTACGATCAGAGGACGTGTAAAATTTACAATATATATATTAATTTTGGCGTCTTTGAGTTCAGTCATGAAGAAACCACAGAGATCCACTGGACAATAGGTCAGGAGATCCAGTCTCACTGAGTGAAGGCGACAATCTTGAACCCTAAACCCCACGGAACGTGCTGGAATGAACGGACTCGAAGCCCTAATACTGTCTTTTTCTCCGTTCTAATTTTGTAATCTCTCGGTGTTAAATTACTTTGAGAGCTTGAGCCATGGCAACTGCCGTTTTGTGAGCACAGACGCCAAACATTTTGTAGATATATTTGTAATGAAATATTTTGCTTAACTATTTTTCTTTTCTGGATTCTTGGATTCTTCCATTTGATGGATTTCTTGGTGCACCAAATTAATTTAGGGTAAATTTGATGCTAACCTTATAACGCAAACAGACAAATCATGCAGCCCGAGATCGAATCCTGCTGACATGCAGAAAGAAAGCCCGGGCAATTGTAACAGGGTACATTACTGTAGAAGCATGTGAGGAAGCCTTACATTACTGTAGAGCATGTGAAGCTAAATCGTTTGCGAGTGTGGACAGGTATGGGTTTTACTGTAAATGTGGCCCCACTCACTGACTAATGTGAAGGTCCCGTGCGTGCGCGGGGAAAGAAGCCCTGTCCTCATTTGAAGAGAATATTTCACTATCACTGCAATATTCATGAATGCATTATTCAATCTCCGAATTCTTTTAATGAACCCCCAGCATTCTGCAGTTTAACATGTTGTATTAAAGTCGCATTATTTCATAGATCAGATAGTATATTTTCTGGTTTATTCTGCAATCAATATAGATAGAGACAGGCTGAAGGTGTACATATAAATGGACTTGATAAGTAGACTGTGGTCTCATTGCTTATTAGTCTCACTCATCTTTTTTCACTGATAAAAAAGCAAGTAACCTTATCTCATTTTAAATGCTTCATATGAAATTCAACTGTTATTATCAGAGAAATTCCACCAAGATAATGAAGGGTGAGAATTCTTCAATGCTTACTGTTCATTTTTCATTTTGTAAATACCTTGCACCTGAAAGAATGAAAGTTTTTTTTGGGTTCCAGAACATTTTCATTGGTGCTGTTTTCCTGAAATTTCTTTCTAACTTTTCATTGATACTATCACGATTATACAATCATAGAAACAAACTCTCAGTTTTATAAGCACATTTACATTAATACTAGAAACAAACTCTCAGTTTTATAAGCACATTTACATTAATACTACATGATGAATATTAATAAGCACATTCACGTTAATACTGGATGATGGATATTAATGGAATTACTATTCTTCAATTGTCCTTGTCTAGACATTTCCTGTCTGTAAACGAAATATTTTTATTTTCTAATCATATCAAATATCTCATCAATCGCGTAGGAGTCTTTGACCGTAATTAGTTAGAGGTGGAAAATAAGAGAGAACACAACTATTCAAAGAATGGAATTTTTTTTATCGTAAGTAGTTGGAGGAGGAAAATAAGAGAGATCAAAACTATTCAATGAGGGGAGGAAGATAAGAGAAAACATACTGGATCGAGTTTCTGCTCATACTATTTAACTAGCTAAACTGGATCGGTTCTTCATCTTGTCTTGACGATGAACCACACTGGATTTATTTGATTTCGCCGAAAATTCTGTAAACAATGTTATGGATCACAGAAGTCTAAATTACTTAAGAGAAAACATAATATTGAATTAAATGTATCTCTATGGTATAATTTGCATTTTTTATAAAAATAAAGTATTGGTTATATGTAATTTTTGTAAGTTTTTTTGGGTCAGAAATGTTTGAATAATAATATTCATTATTTACGAAGATAAGATAATATCAAATGTTTTTATATAATATTATATTGGTTTTTTTTCATATATTTAGCCATCCAATTAATTTATAATCATCATTATTTCATGTTAAATTGTAGGCAATCACTATATAGTAGTGGAAATAACATTGCTTATTCATGAAATAAATGAATCAATGCATGAACCAATGCAACACATAAATAGTTTTGTTGATTATGTATGGGTTATAAACAAATTATTTCATGGTAAAATACAATAGCTTTCTTACATAATCATTTTTCATTTTAATTAGTAAGTACATTTCTTAAATGATTATGGCCTTTTCTAAGACATTGGCCACAAGGCCACTGTGACAAATTCATATGGTTGGAAATCAAATTACAAAATAAAAGAATAATCATGTCATTTTCTTTAAAACTTATGATTATCACAACTTGGAATTCTACATGTAAATTGTTATAAAATATCCCAAAAGACACTCATAAACCCAATGCTAATTTTCAACCTTACGTCTTCACCAAATAAGCACATAATTCTTAATTAAAACTACAATCAATGTATAGCAACAAAGATCAAACTACTTATCCATTATGGGACTATACTTGGGGATATAGCTCCATGGGATTGGTTTGCCTCCCATTTGTAGGTACTAGCTCAACTAAGACCTACCCTTGTGCTAGGAAATGAAACAACATGGGTGAATTTATAGTTTACGGCTCTTTTTTTTCACTTGGCCTAATTCCTAATTATTACAACAAGGGAATTTTTATTTCTGTTCGCGATTGGCCAGAGGAAACACTATAACCTTCATTGATATTCCATTAATCCAAGCATTCATGCATACAATGATTTGGTGACCTTTGGTTTCAACTTCCAAGGTCCAACGCCTCTTCCTATTCTAACTCTTCATATATCTCTTATTTACATATTTACAAAATATTTACAATTCACCAAATCCCTAAGGATTATGTGTCTAATATTCCACCTTAATCTGAAAAGGGTATTTGTGAGTCCATGTAGAGAGACGAAGGACATCTACCAATGGTTGAATGTGCTCTCATAATCTAGTGGTTTTGAGATGACCACAAACCAAATGGTGACAAATTGTGGATGTAGCTGCATATTTGAGTTTGGAAAATCCAAAATTGCAATGGGAAATAATGTAATTAGCCAATTTGGATTCTTTATCATTCTCTAGCTCTGGTGCTTTGCCTTTTTTTTCTTTTTGACATTGCTTGAATCTAATATTTTCCCAAGGGATTCTGCATATATTCACCTCATGTCCATTTCTTCCACACTAGCCATAGTGAAGATCAAATATCCTTATTTTACTAGCTTCTCCTCTAGAAAACTCATTTGACCGATTCTTCAATTTATGAGAAATAATTATCCTAATTGTAGGAATCCTCAACTCCACAATGTTATAATGTATATTCATAAGTACACAATTTTAGATCAATATTTTATATGTGAATCTTCCTTCTCTTTGGAACCCTACCACGAGAAAGAGTTCAATACCCTTTTGGTACACCCTCCTTAATCACATCAAATATGCCACACAAATTTCTCACAATAGGATGATTTAAGTTTCCTCTTCCTTGCCACACACCCTTTAAGGCTCAAGCATCCCTTCTTCACTAAATAGTCATAGGTGATCCATCTTGCTAATGATTTCACATGTAAATAGAGCACCAACTTATAGAGTTATTATTATTATGAATTAGAATAATTTGCATCCTCTACTCAATCAATAAGTTATAGCAATCATAAGGTTGTAGTTTCATCATGGTGTCTTTCTTAGCGGGATTTCTAGCATACAATAATCATCATTTCCCCTTAATAGACACATTCAACATTCACCTATGTCATATTAAACATAAGCATATAATTATTATGAGACGTCTCTTTATTTATCAACCAATATTTGAAATAATTACAACAAAAAATTAGATTTAAATAAATATAAGAAGTTCCACATATTATTAACTTTTCAATTGTGTAGGTGATAGTCCATATCTTCATTATGGCTTATTTTAATTTCCATATCAAAGAAATTCCTGTATATAACTCTATTATCTTAATAGATCTTTCATTTTGTCCATAAAAACATGACTACTTTTGTGTATAATTATTTTCACTATAGCTACAATAGTCCTATGAAATGATCTCATATTATGGATCACCATTAATTCCATAATTTTAGTTGTTAACATATTAATTACAATGAAATGTAGTAAAATCTTACATTCACACAATGCATTCAAACATATGTCCCAACACATATATGTTCATAACCACAACTTACACACTTACATAATATGCTTATGCTCATTCACTCAATCCAACTTACACACTTACATAATATGCTTATGCTCATTCACTCAATCCAACTTTCACACTTACTTAATCTGCTTATGCTCATTCATTCAATCCATCATTACATTGATTGAGGAATATCGTAACCTCATGTCATGCATTCCACAATGATGACTTGAAAGGTCTAGCCAACACCTCTACATGCCATCCAACTACCACTCCAATACATGCCTAACCATCTAACCACCTTCATCTTCAACCCAACACAACACTAGGAATATTCCCTTTCTTTGCTAAATATTCCCTTGGGTGTAATTCACTTTATCTTCTAAAAGGTCCCTTGGGAAACCCTTCCCCTTTGATGACACTAACAAAAGTAGGGATACCATTGGACACTTTTGCAATGCTATAGTGTTTCCATATCCATTAACATTTTGGTGTAGCACATGGCTATCTCATATGGCATCCATTCAAAGTCATGGGTATAAATACTCATTCACTCTAGTTATTAGCTCTTAAACAAACAATCTTGCAAGTCCAAAGCTTCCTTCCTTTACCATACCCCACCTAGGTATCATTCATATAATGCAATCAATCACGTAATCATATCAACTAATGATAACAAATTATGAATGTAGGAATTCTTACCTAAACCAACTTTAGCACCTATAGAATATAAGCATAAACAAACCATACTTGCATCATTGCTATCACCATCACAAATATTATTTGATTAGTTTGTGTCTTACAGAGGCTTACCCAAATCAATCTCACATAGTGAAGGGTAATAACACACTTGATACTATCAAATCTTTTTTTGTAAGCTTATGTGGTTACAATTTGAAGAAGAGAGGGGGGGAATAATTCCATTTTCCACAATTCCACAATTCCATTTTTAAGTTGATGTTTCGAGTCTGGAATAAGACCCATCATCAAGACATAATGATCAAGAGAATGAGGAGAGGGGTAAATAATGTATAAATATAAATAAATGAAGGAGAAAGAAGAGAAGGAAAAAACCCAAAAAAGGGGAAACCTAACCCTAAAGGCAAAAGACTAAAAGCCTATAATCCTAAAAAAAGAATATAGAATATTTAAATACTAATAATAATATAATAATAGGTTAATGTAATATTATTAATGAATTATAATTCATTAGTCACTTATTAATTCATTCATCCATTTGGCATTATTGATTATTAGTAAACAAGAATGACAAACAAAATATTAGAAGCTTTTTCTGGAGATACTCTCAACAATCTTGAATGGTAAGGCCATGCTTTTCATTGGTTTATGGCCTATAGCTGGTATTCTAGGATTAGCCTAGAGGAGAACAATAGTAACAAATCTTGGACCTTAAGGACTATGCATGTATGGTGTGTGCCTAAAGTCTTCACTTTTTCAAATTTGGTTTCCTAGTGTGATAATAATTTTGATACTAGGAAAACACACATATGACTCTTAGAAGCTGCTAAGACCCCCATCCCTTTAACCCATAGTTTATTCAAGAATATTCTATGGCTTCCAAAATCCTTTCAAGGTTTTAGAGTAGTGGAGGATAACACCTTCTTTTCAAACCACAACAAAGGGATTGGTCTTTTGAAGAAATTCTTGAAGAAACTAACCAAAGAAATGGTGAACTCCAACCGAATTGAGATAGGTGCACTATATGTCCTCTATAAGGGGTCTTCCTAGTTATTTGTATGAATTATTGGGTTGGAATCCACTAGCTTTGTTCCTACGTAATTCCTTTATGCTCTACACTGTTCAATGCATTGATAAACTATTTTTTATTGAGCTGACATAATCTCTACTGAAATTTCATAAAGGAAATTGTATTAAATAAAAAAGGTTCTAAATGTCTTCATACCTGATGTATGCTATTTGTAACACCCTCCTCCCACATATACCCAAGTAACCGGCCAACCAGGGTAACACATGCAACGAGAGGCTACTATGGTTGGATTCGACCTCCAATGTGACCTTAAGGAAATGGATTCAATGGAAACACAACACACATACCTTCCACATTAGCTACAGGACCCCTGAGAACGATGTCAACACTTCAAGCAACTTGCCCCTGGGTCCCACTGAAACTTCTAATCACTTTCACTCTGGACACTCTCATGCTATGAGCATGCCAACGTCCAAGGACCTATGGACGCTCTCACAAGCCTACATGCCAACACTTGGGGACCAATTTTTCTAGTTATGTGCCAGTGCCCCTGATATTTGAGCCACTTTTTCCAGCCTAGAGCCTAAGTCACTACCTAGAATGGAATGATATCTTAAGAATAGTAAAATAATAGGGAAAAAATGAAGTAGAAGCTGTTATTTAAACAAGCCCTTAACCATACCCCTACTAGCCATGATAGGCATTTCGTCAAACATATCACAAACATGTAATCTACAAGTGTAAACAACATAATTAAGCATAGGGATCTCATACTTATCTGAGAATCAATAAGAACCATTCTTCCCTCATGTCATTTGCTACATTATCATCTATTAGGGCGTAGAGACATTGTCCATTCATTTACAAGTAAAAACATGATGAGATCCATACATAACTATTGTCATAAAACATATGCATAACTAGCACAGTAACAACAAAAATACCATAAATACATCAACAATAAAATCCACATATAAAACAATACATTTACACATGAAAACCAAGGGAATGAATTTTTCATTAATGAATGCATAAATCAATCGGGGATGGGACTACCATGTTCCACTTGACCATATATTGGTTGAACCAAAACTCTCTTTAACCAATCACCCCCATGCCATATTCCAAGCATGAATGTGGGACTCATAACCAACCAAAAAGAACCAAACAAGTATGGATGTTATACAAGTTCTACACCTACACCATGAGGAATTTGAGTGCCTCATAGTCTCTCAGGCTTTACCACAATCCACAATATGATCCAAGGATTAGTAGGCCCTACACCGAGACAAACTCTCTAGGATTTACCATACATCCCATGTCGAGACTATTAGGCCCAAAGGAAAGAAATCCACCTCTTGGCTTTATCGCATATCCCACCATTCACTGGTAAGGATTCCTATGCTCACCGAAGCACATAATCATGGATTTACCGCAACCCACAACCTGACTCAGTGGTTACTAGGCCAGTGGCTATACCGTGATCCATAGTCTAGTTTAGGGACCACTAGGCCATGTCTTTTCCATTTCAGAGATCCACCCCACCCAACTTCGAATCCATCCATTAATCCAGCTTAACTAAAGTATGAGAAACCATCTCATCAAAGCTATCAGGAAATGGAAAGTCTAGGCTGAAGAACACTTTCACACCTAGAAAAACCCATGCCATGACAGAAAAAAACCACATGCAACACCTTGCATGCCAAATCTAGCAAGGAAAACAAACATGCAAATTGATACTTGTAAAGAGTCCTGCTGTAGCTTCTTGATCCTACCTTTCCCTGCTAGATCTTTGCTTCCTCTTGCCTTCTTTGCCTTTCTTGTTCCAATGCCAAAGTGCTCCAATAAAACTCTAAATGTTCGAGAGAGAGAGAGAGAGAGAGAGAGAGAGAGAGAGAGAATAATGAGAGAGCTCTAAAAATGAACTGACAAAAGGTTACTGATTGATCCTCAAAATCCTTTTTATGAATGGGGCCTCTATTTTCTTCATTTTCCATTATTTTCCTTCATTTTCCTCCTCACATGCAACCTGTGACCTTTCACCTTACTTTGCTCCTAATTTCCACTATTTTCATAAATAAATGTACCAAAACTTCCATTTTTCCTTTCCAAAGCCTTAGCCATTGCCTTTTCCAATTTCATTAGCCATAAGCAACCAAATGAACACCTCCTATGATGTTTTTCCCAACATTCAACTTGGAATAAGTGTCCCATCAACCATGGTTATTATTTTAACTTTTATTACATGAAATTTTCACCAGAGCTATTACAGAACCCTCCCCCTTAGGGCACACCACCCTTGGTGTTCAATCACACATATACCTTAGCAAACTATTGGAAAAAAGACATACTGCTCATGGAGCTTTATAACATAGATCGATGCAATATTTACAATGATCGCCTTATTGAATGCTAACCCACATGACATAATAAAAACATGATAACATAGTAACATGACAACATAACCACATGATAATCATAATGAAATGACACCCATACTGCTTATTAGATATTTATAACATATCTCATGGCGGTATTTACATCCATATTCATATGTACATATAACGATATAACCAAAACATTTACCAAAACACCATATAAAAATTTCTTTTCCTCAATCGACAAACAAGGAAGGATACATAGCCCACATCTAATCCACCATCTCCCATGTAGCTTCATTAGGCCTAAAGTGCTTCCACTGTACTTTAACTTGATTGATTTCTTGGTTCCGAAGCATGAGCACTTTTTTTAGAAATATACGCTAAGGCTTCGGTGGGAATTCTCTATTTGGTTCCACTTGCAATACATACTAGTCAATCACATGATCGACATCTTTAACATACTTCTTAAGAAATGATACATGGAGAACATCATGGAATTTCACTTTTGAAGGCAGTGCAAGTTGATAGGCTACTGGCCCAATCCTCTCAATGATATTGAAGGGTCCACAAAACCGTCGTGCTAGTTTGGCACATGATCCAATCTGTAAGGAGATCTTCGGGTTGATGTGCAAGTACACCTGTTCCCCAACCTGGAACTCCTTGAACAAATTATTCAGATATGCATATCTCTTCTGCCTATCATGTGCTGCCTTTAGATTCTTCTTGATTACCTACCTTTCTTGTTCCATGTCTGCCAACATGTCTGGTCCAATCAACACCCTGTTCACTAGATCACTCCAAATGATGGGAGTATTATAATTATGTCCATACAATGCCTCGAAAGGACTCATCCTCAATGACTCCTGATAACCATTGTTGTATGAAAAATCAACCTAGTGAAGATACTCCTCCCACTTTTCTTGTTGATGCATCACATACATCCTCAACATGTCCTCCAATATCCCGTTGACCCTCTCTCTTTGTCCAGCTATATGCGTATGATAAGTTGTACTTAAAGCCAACTCTATGCCCAAACCTACAAACAACTCCTTCCAAAACTTGGAAGTGAACTTTGCATCCCTGTCTGACATAATCTTCTTTGGAACACCATGCAATCTGAACACATCTTTGGTGAATACTTGTGCTACATCACTAGCTGAGAATAGAATTCACTAGAATCAAGTGTGCAACCTTTGTCAACCTATCCATGACAACCATCATGGAATCATGTTGCCTCACTGTCTTCGACAAACCTGTGATGAAGTCCATGGAAATGACCTCCCATTTCCACTATGGAATTGCAATCGATTATAGTAGTCCACCTAGATGTTTACACTCTACCTTTACTTGTTGAAAATAAAAACACCTAGCCACAAACTCTACTACATCCCTCTTCGGATTCGGGTAATAATAAAATTTCTTCATTGTAGTTAATGTTTTCTGATAACTTGGGTGACCTGAATAATGTTTCACATGAAAATATCTCAAGATCAGTGTTAGGCCCTATAGTACTAGTGCAACACCTTATTGTTATTAGTACAACCCACTTATTATATTGATGTATCCATGTAGTGCCCATATTTTTACTATTGTACCCCATAGAAGCCCACTGTTGTTATTATTATGCCCTTACATTATTATTGTTATGTCGGCTCTGATTATGGTGTGAACCCTTAGACTCCTATAAATAGAAAGGAGGTCTTTTCATTTGTATCATCCAAGAATTTTTCATTTCTGTAATGTAAAGGAGGTTGCCCCCTTGAAGAGGCTGAATTCTAAGGCGTTGATCTATCTTTTCTATCTTTTTGTTGAGTTGGTTTCATAACATTTGGTATCAGAGCTTTGGATTCTAGGGTTTCGTTGCTCCAAATAAGTCATCGTGGCATTTTCACTATAACTTTTTTTCTGTGATGTTTCAAAAGATAAAAAAATCCATTGAGAAGACATCGCACTGAACCTCAGGTATAAATTTCAGAGATTTTCGTGCTATATTTGCGGAGATATGATTTGAGGATTTTGGTCTTTTTACAGAATCCTAAATTACATTCCAAACAGGTGACCTGGGGAAAATCGTCATAACTTTCTCTCTCAGCATTAGATTGAAATTTCGTAAGAAGGTATCGAAAGAGGACGGATTGTAGTTTCTTCTATATGTTTTTCAAAGCCAAAGTTCGAAATAGTGACTTGTGGCACGTCGTACAAGTTCGCTCTACTGAACTAGTCTATAATCAAGTCACTGTGGGAGATTTTTCATAGCTCTTCCTTGGAGAATCCAATTTGGATTAGACTAGTGTCATTGGAAAGAGGACATAGAGGGCTATTGCAATTCACAGTTTCAAAACTTAAAGATCCGAAAGTATAGAGTTACAGTCATTTCAAGATCGAGCTCCTAAAATCAAGAAAAAGCAAGATGAGGAAGTTTGATGGCAAGGATCTGGTAGATTGGATACTTCAGATGGAGCAATATTTTGATCTACATGGTGTACCACTATTACAAAAGGTATGTATTGCATCTTCATATTTAGAACCAGATTAATTTTTATGGTATGAAGGGCTTTGTTCTCGTAAACAACTTGTTACGTGGTCAATTTTCACGGAGGAAATGATAGCATATTACGAGGATACAAAGAGCAACACCTTCTTTAGAGAAACACCACAACAATTGGATAGAGTAAAAGGGCTTTGTGACATAGTGGAAAGCAAAATGATAGAAACCATGAAGCATATCTCTCACAACTATAAAGATGGAAGTGTTGTTTCTCCTAGATTTCCACAACCTACAAGGGTTACACCACAACAATTGGAAGAAAAAAAGAGAAAAAGGGCTTCATTGCAATTGTGATAGCAAATGCACTAAAGGTCATAAGTGTGTTGAGAAGAAAATTATTTTACATAGAATATGAAGAGGAGGAAGAAAAGGATCAAGAAACATCAAAAGAAGAGGATAAACGCCAGGACTCCACCACAAAGAAAGAAGAAATGAATTAGACCATATCTTGTAAAGCACTGGCAAGAATTACCACTCCTCAAACTCTCAAAATAGGAGGACATATCAAGAAGAAAAAGGTGCAAGAAGTGAAAGATCACATCGAGAAAGAAGAAATGAATCCAACCATATCTTGCACTTCATTGGTTGAAATTACCACTCCTCAAACTATCAAGATAGAAGGACATATCAAGAAGAAAAATGTTCAAGAAGTGAAAGATCACATCGAGCATCAAAAAATGAATCTGACCATATCTTGTAAAGGATTGGAAGAAATTACCACTCCTCAAACTCTAGAGATAGAGGGAGATATCAAGAAGAAAGAGGTTCAAGCAGTGAAAGATCACATCGAGCATCAACAATAAGTTCTCCAAATTTTAAAAGATAACGCCACTTTAGTGCAAAATCAAATGAAACAACATGTAGATCAACATTGTAGTGAAAAATGTTTTGATGTGGGTGATTGGGTATTTTTACTGCTACATCTCAAGCAAGCTATTTATGAGAAGGAAATGTTGGCAATACTACATGCGCTTAAAAAATGGCGACCTTACCGAATGGGAAGACTCTTCAAGGTAAAAATGGATCATGATAGTCTTAAATACTTTTTAGAACAACTATTATCTT